>JAJJMB010002585.1:0-37635 GCA_023531105.1 Papaver atlanticum | reverse complement strand
TCACAACAAGGGTGTCAATCGCTTGCCTTAAAACATATATATATCTTGTATTTTTTTGCCTTCTCTAATAATAAAAAAAGGTATGGAAAACTCCTCAAGACCTCAAGAAGATGTGAATCTTGAGATGGAAGAAGACTCTAAAGGATGTAATTCTGTTCAAGATCTTGTCCTGAAAAGGATGATTGAAAGGAAAGAGTATAACTCCTGGGTTGGGGAATCTGTCAAGGATTTAATTCTTTTTCAGAATGACTCTAGGGTAGAGTTTGCAAACCTTCAACAAATAAATCAGCTGCTTGATGGTCAGGCCAAAATCCTTGATAATCAAAACATCTTTATCAGGAATCATAAGAAACTTATCCTGGACTGTGTCAAAGCTAGGCATCTTGCCCGAATTGTTGATCGGAAAACTAATGTTCTAACTCGTGAACATGGAGTATCTACGATCAAGAAAATCAAGGATATCAGTGATACCTTTTATGATGGACCCTTTCAAAGGTATGAAGTTGTCAAAGAAACTTGATTTTCTTTTTTTGTCTAGGAAAGCTCCTTATGAGAATTTTATTCTTGTGTTTTTAAGAAGAATAACTAGAGTTTGGAATAACAATTATTGTGATTACACATAGCTATGTCCAACGTTTTTCATCTTCAATGTTTTTAGATTTATTTATTTAAATTCTAAAGTTCATTTGGAAGATGATTTTTGCAGTATTAATCTTTATGATTTTATATATTGCAATGTGTTTGCGTCCGTGAACTATGATTGTCCCATACGTGGTCAAAATTTAAGTCCTTCATATTTCGATTTGCAAGTATTGATAAAAGATTAAATGAACTTTTGACAAACAAAAGTTAAGCCTTTTATGTCTTTATGCAAATATTGATGGAAGAAAGGAAGAATTTTTGTTTACAAAGATTAACTCTATTGTATGTCATGTGCAAATAGTGATGAAAGATAGAATGAATCTTTGTTTATTCCGCAGTATTGATCTTCCCTGATCCATATTTTTTATGTATATACTGTGTGGCTCCGTAAGTTTTCTTATGTTGAGCATTTCCGATTGAATTAATCATGGCTTCTCTTGTGGTAATTTAGTTGAGTATTTTGGATATAAATTCATGTTTCATGTGATTTGTAATGTCCAAAGAAATCCTTCTTTTCTCGTGAAAGTAAGGTCGCTCTTATTGTTCTTTCGGGAATGACATTTTATGGGGGAGAGTTCTTTATTGAATTTGTGCTTAATTGCAAAATCTTTGTGGGGAGTGTGGCTGTGGAATATTATAGGGGTTATCTTGTATCTTTATAAACTCCTTGATGAATACATTTAGCTTCGGCTATATGATTACATCTAAAAAGTTGATATATGCTTTGTTTTGGTCATGAAGTGTCTCTATGGAAATTTAATTAGGATCTCACTAGTTTTCGTACCTTTCCCAATTTTATTGACAAAAAGGGGGAGCATTAATGTGTAGTTCACACTACAAATACATATGGTTTTCGGATAATTAAGGGGGAGTGATTTTCATGTAAGATGAAGTATTGACTAAGGGGGAGTGATACATATCACCATAGTATTGTTGTCGAAGTTGTGGTACAATTGAACTTTGATGTTGTGTAATAATACTATGATACTGTGTAACAATGATTGAGAGCTTTTGTTTTCTTATTGTTATGGCTACGGATCTTCAAAACGATGATGTTGCATTGAATATCTTTGGAATCATTGGAGTACTTGGTTTCTAGTCTACTTATAGCTAAGTCTCGGACTAGGATAGAAAGTGTAGTTTAGCTCTAGACTCCACGGCGTTCATCATGCAAAGATGAAGACCTACTCAAGGAACTAGTGGATCTTCATCGACTAAAAGGTATGTGGAGACTTGAACTTATGTATCACTCAAAAGTATATCTACTTTATCTCCTATCTTGAGACAAAAGTCGTTTGCTATATAGACATCGATTATACACATTTGTTATTTCGAGCCGAGTTAATCTCGCTTATCTATTTCTCGAAAAATGTGTTGGTAAGCTTTCGCTTTTGCCAAGTTCATCTTTACAAGTGACGAAAGTCATGTTGATTATTTTAATATCTTGAAAATTGCTTTGATGAAAAATAGTGTGTGAATAACCTCTATTTAACATCCTCTAAGAATGTTTCAATGATTGAAATGAGAGTTTAGAATATATAACCTTGATTGGATATAAACATTATATGTGAACTCATACTTGTGTAAGTCCAAAATCCTTGAACCAAAGTATGGATACTTTACTTCTCAGGATAACCGGAACTAAAGTCCGCATACCCGTATGTGTACTTCCGGAAGTTCACATCCCGTGAATTTCTGCTGGAATTTGTGAACTGAAAACAAACTTAAACCGAGTACTTAAGTATGCGTACCGGTATGCATACTTGAGTAGGTTATTTTCTAAAAACTATTTATTCGTGAACTTAAACTTATATAAACTAAGGAATGCATACTTGCAAACCATGGCTATAGAGTTCATGAATCGATTCGAGTGAATCAAAATTGTTTTGTTTCGATTGTGTCTTATATACTTTTATGATATCTAAGAAATTGAACAACTCTCTAACTAGTTCTTTTGAGTCATTTGAACTAGTTATGGTGAAGATGTATAAGGTTGAAATGAAAGTGCTCATATGGCTAACCATTTGGTTAACTACTGTTGAACCAACTAGGTGTACATGTTTAGGTACGGTTATACAAACCTAAATGGACGTGCATTTCATTTGTGTATAACAACCTAAGTTCGATCTAACGGTTGACAGATATTAGCTTGAATCTAATCAGGTTTTCATCTAATGGTGAATATTGAATGCTTTGTTACCAAGGTAACCGAGATTGCAAACCATGATTTGAAGACTATATAAAGGAGAACTCTAGCAATTTGGAAAGTTAATCCCCACACCTTCTATGTGATACTAGTTGTATAAGATAGAGTCGATTCTCCTTTAACCTTAGGTTTCTACCGAGACCTTGTATGTTAACGACTTGAAGACTTCATTGGGATTGTGAAGCCAGACCAAACTATTTTCTCTGTAGTTGCGTGATCTGATCTTGCTGTTTCTATCGTGATTGAGTGCAATCGTAAGATTGGCTTGAGATTAATTTCTCCGAAAGGCAAGATAGAAAAGTAGTCACAAACATCTTCGTCTCATCGTTTGTGATTCCACAATATCTTGTTTCGCTAGTCGATTAAGACTATTGTGAGGTGATTGATATTTCTAGGATGTTCTTCGGGAATATAAGCCCGGCATATCAATTGGTTCCTGTTCACCTTGATTTATCTAAAGACGGAACCAAACTCGTACGTATTTCTGTGGGAGACAGATTTATCTATTCCTGTAGACTTTTCTGTGTGATACAGATTTGTTTATTAAAGTCTTCGACTTTGGGTCGTAGAAACTCTTAGTTGTGGGTTAGATCCGCTTAGGGAGTCAAGTGCATAGTATCCTACTGTGATCAGAGACGTAAGGAGCGCAACTGTACCTTGGATCAGTGTGAGATTGATTTAGGTTTAACTACAGTCCAGACCGAAGTTAATTTGTAGTAGGCTAGTGTCTGTAGTGGCTTAATATAGTGTGTGTTCAATCTGGACTAGGTCCCGGGGTTTTTCTTCATTTGCAGTTTCCTCGTTAACAAAACTTTTGGTGTCTGTGTTATTTCTTTTCCTCATTATATTTTTCTAAATAATTGAAATATCACAGGTTGTGCGTTAAGATCAATCAATTAGAATATCCAACCTTTGGTTGTTGATTTAAATTTATCGACACTTCAAAATTGGTCTTTGGTACCGTTCGAGTTGTTTCACATAATAATCAGGCTCGCGGATTTCTATCTGTTTGATTTGCTGATTACATTATGAAACACAGATATTAAACTCTTTGATATATTTTACTCTAAATTGAGTCTGACTATCTAGTTGATTCTCTAGAAAGTATATTGGAGTAAGTCCTCTAAGATTACCAAACGAATTGTTGGGTGTGGTTGTTAGACCCCCGCTTTTTCACTAATGATTTACAAACTTTAGACATAGACTCAAATGAAGGATGAGAAAGTCTTCTATGCCAAGTTTCAGTTGAAGTATTGACAGTTGAAAGGGCTGAAGTAGCAGGTTAAGTAATTGTTGAAGTAGATAGTTGAGGTTGGTGTGAATTGCTGCAGTATAGAGGATATAAGCCATTCTCTGTTGGACCTTGAAATATAGTCTTCCCCGATTTGAGATCCTTGATATAAAACCCATTTGAATCAAATGTCAGAGAACAAATGTTATCACTAGCAAATTTATGTAGAAATATTAGGTTGCTAGATGACTTCGGAACATGAAGTATATTATTTAAGTAAAAATCATGATTTGGGATATTAATGTTTGAATTCCCACAATTAGAGATTAACATACCTTCCCATGAAGCAGTATTTATCTTCTCAGATCCAGTGTAAGGTGTAGATCTATGTAAATTGTTCATATTGGATGTTAAGTGATTAGTAGCACCAATATCAAAATACCATGGACTCTCACTAAGAAGACCAGCACAATGAGAACCAGAAGTCATCATTGCAGATAAATTTTGAGAAGAAGAATGTCCTTGATAAGAAAAATTACCTCTATGACGACATTCAGCAGATAAATGACCATATTTACCATAGACTTGACATGTAGGACGTTCATTTCCCATTCTTGGATAAGAGTTATACCCAGAAAAACTTGAGTTTTCTTTAGAATTGCCATTTGAGCCAGGAAAATTAGAATTTCCATTGAAAAATTGAAAACGACCACCACCTCTTCCTTGATTATATCCTCTACCTCGACCTTTAAAATTATTATTTCTACCACCACGAGAAGTATTGGTATTGGTGTGTAAATTAGAGGTAGAAGTGCTAGTAAGAAAAGCTTTAGAATGTCCTTCAGACATAAGAGATTGTTTTGATTCAGAGATAATGATTTCTTCACTTAGCAAGAGATTATGTAGATTTCGAAAAGAAACTGGTGGATCTCTAATTTGAATAGAGGTACAAAAAGAAGAATATTCAGATGGTAAACCTCTAAGAACAAAAACAAGCAATTCAATATCACTAATTGTGGATCCGCAGGCAGCAAGAGAATCTCGAATTTTGCTAATCTCTGAAATATATGTGGTAACAGATGACGTACCTAATTTGAGATTCTGAATCTTTGTTCTTAATTGAACAGCATGAGTAGAAGATGAAGAACCAAATCTTTCTTTTAGAGTATCCCAAAGATCTTTAGAAGTTGTAGATCCAACAACATAAGAGATAACTGATGGAGAAATTGAATTATTTAGAAGTAAAAGAATTGTTGTATCAGTATCTTGCCAGGATGTGTAAAGAGGATTGACTGTTTGTGTAGTTCTGGTAGCCATTGACACAAATTCATCCGGACATGGAATTTCTCCTGTTACGTAGCCAAGAACATGAAACTTCTTCAACACCGGAATGATTAGAGTCTTCCATGTTAGCCAATTATCTTCTTGAAGTTTAAGATGTATGATATTTGAGAGTGTATGAAGAGGAATTGATGTAATGGATGCAGCAGATGCAGAATCTTGAGTTCTTGATATTGTGAAGAAGAAGAAGTTGCAGAGAAGAATCAAGAATTGATGGTGAAATTGAAAAGGATCGAGATGGATTGAAAACCTTAATTGGTGTCTGATACCATAGTAGTTTTCAAAAAAGGGATTTTTCATTAACCAAAACAGACAGACAAACCAAGGTTTTATACAGACAGGATAGCCTGTATTAATCAGACAGGACCAATGAAAACAAGACACATCAATAAGATGATACACCAATAGAAACTGTACACATCACAGGTTAAAATAACCTGTAAAACAGTGACACAACACACACAGGTGTAACTGAAGTGTTAGAGAGAAATACTCTTCTACTGATTATTACAAATGAACTTGCATTGGCGGTGTGATTGGAGATGCAAATGGGGAAGGAGAAGTCCGGCAAAGAGGGCACGAAGCATTCATTCGTAGCCATTCATCGATGCATTCAGCATGAAAACAATGATTACAATCTGGAATAGTTCGAACAATATCTTTCGGGCGATATTCAGAGAGGCATATCGAACACGTCCCATCATTTGGAGTTGGTATCCTTCGGCTTTCACCGAGGGTGGTCCTTGGATAAGACTCAATAGTGGTTCCATCTAAACCCACTGTCATGACCATTAACATTACTGGGTCTCTTTGGTGGTGGCGGACATGGTTATGGTGGGGAAGGTTTCGAGTACGGTTCCAGCAGTCGCATTCGCAAACGTTAAGACGAAAAGACATGTAGCAGACGAATAATACTGTCAATATGAATGCTGGTAAAATTATTCCTAATGTGATCTTGAAACTTTGTTTTCCTTTATCAGAGATGCTTGGCATGCTTGTGGGAGAATCTGAAATTTGTAAATAACCAAATTATCATCATCTTTTATCATAGAATAAGAATCAATGTTTTTTTAGGAAGTTAATTACATGAAACTCTCGACTTTGATTTTTTGTTTTTTTGATTAGAAGAGAGATTTTATTAAGAAAAAGAGAATTTACAAAAGACAGAAAAATCGACTTTGATCGCTAACTAACTAACCTCATAAGATAAGAATAAAAGAAATGAGCCTATGAATAATACGGCAAACTATGCAGCAGACAGAAGTCATACAAACGATAGTTTCCACGACAACATTTTAGGAATACACGAAATACACTTAATTTTAATTTTCGAGAAATCTTGGAATTATGTTTGGTGGGTTATTTAATTCATTCTTGAGATGAAACTGGCTGGATAATTACGTTTCTTGGATTTAAATATGCCATTGACGGAAGAAATTTGAAGCAAAGATATAAGAATTACCAATTTGAAGAACGGGCGTACATCTTATATCATCGCCGTTGCTAGTCAAGTTTTTGCAACCCCGACTGGTTTCATCGCACTTGCTACAGTTAGGTTCTTTCCAAGACAGTATAAGATCATTTTCAAGCTCAGATGAAAAAGCTTTCTCATTTTGAAGTTGTTGTGGAATTATTGGAACCTTTATGTGCTTAATAATTTCACAATCCGTAGATAAGAATCCAGCTAGAGCGAGTGAAGTTGTGACGAAAACTTTATTCGTAGAGCCACTTAAGCATGAGATTGGTGATAATTTTGAAGTTGTATAATTTGATGAACAATTCAGAAAAGTGTAATCATGAAATTGTATACCTTGAAAAGGAGAACTTGAAAGATCCAACGATAAAAGCCGTTTGGTTGGACAATTATCCGGGTCACGGATATGAATCTCGTGTTTGACATAATCGATTGCACTTACGAAAAACTCACCACCGGAAGATGGTAGTTGAATAACTGTTTTTCCAAAACTACTACAAGAAAGATCGAAACCGGGGTAGCCACAGTTAGCGTGTTGGTTCTGCGTCGTTATACGGAATGGATATTTCACAACGACATGTTCATCCCCGCACTTCGAAATCGAACATTCGTTATCCGTTGCAAATGTGTTTAAGAAGAAGAAGAAAAAGATTGAGAAAATTAGTACGCTATCCATGATTATCCATTCGATAGCAGACAACCATAGTCATATTAAGTAACATATAATGTGACATAGTTGCTGACATTAACTTGAATTAGTCTCTGTTTTGAATTTAGTCGAACAAATTTTGGAATCTAAAGGGGCGTATGACATATATAGGTTGGTTTTACACTCACCGTTTCTAGTTTGCTGACTCGGAATCATCATACAAAAAATTGAACAAATTTCAGGAAATACTTCATCGAACATTCAATCATATATGTAAAGTAATATTTAACATGAAAAAATTGATTCATGCTTAATTATGTACATGTATACGAAAAAAAAGAAGAAGAAAAGATAAATCCAGTAATTATTACAGATGAATTTGTATTGGCTGTGCGATCGGAGATGCAAGAGGAGATGCAAATGGGGAAGGAGAAGTTCGGCAAAGAGGACATGAAGCATTCATTCGAAGCCATTCATCGATACATTCAGCATGAAAGCAATGTTTACAATCAGGAATAGTTCGAACAATATCTTTCGGACAATACTCTGAAATACATATCGAACACGTCCCATCATTAGGAGTTGGTATTCTTCGGCTTTCACCGAGGGTAATCTTCGGATATGACTCAATAGTGGTTCCATCTAGACCCATTGTCGTGACCATTAAAACTGTGGGGTCTCCATGGTGGTGGTGGTGGTGGTGGGCAAGGTTTCGAGTACGGTTCCGGACACAATCGCAAAGATTAAGCCAAAAACACATGTATAAGATCAGAAATATTGTCAAGATGAATGCTGGTAAAACTATACCTAATGCCATCTTGAAACTGTCTTTACCGTCATTATAGATGCTTGGCACGTTCCTCGTTGAATCTGAAATTTGTAAGGAAAAAACAAATTATAAATAAGGAAATTGTGAATTAAGTAATCCCAACTTGTGAGTGTTACCCTTAATCCAAGGGGTGAAGGAGGTTTTTTTAAGTAAGTTGACATTGGGATATATTAAAAAATTAGACAAAAACAAATACAAGACAAGTAGTGGTGATAGCAACAAAACTACAATAATTGTTATTTAGTCAAATCCGATTAATCTATGATTAAATATATCTAACATAGAATCAAATGTTCTAAGCATATCTAGAGAAATTCTAATATCTTTTACACCGTAGTTTTAAGTTGGTTGTAAATACATCCTATAAAAACCATATGTTTTGGATTTAACGATAATCTTGCTGTTTTTCGTGGGGAAGCTAATCATTTTTGAAATAAAACTGGACAGTTTTTGGGGTTAAATAGAACTCTTCATTTCAAAATTACTTTGCCAGTGACTTTGTTTATCAACATAGTGGAAAGATATTTGGCAACAAAGATAAAAAGAAGCCAGAAAGAATTACCATTTTGATCAGCATGCATACATCCGATATCATTGCCGTCGTCAATCGAGTTTTTGCACCCCCAACCCGGTTGGTCGCACTTGCTACACTTTGGTTCTTTCCAAGTTAGAATAAGATCATTATCGAGCTCAGATGAATACCCTTTCTCATTTTGAAGTTGTTGTGGAGCAATTGGAACCTTTATGTTATCAATGATTTCGCAGCGCGTAGATAAGGATCCAGCTAGTTCCAATGAACTTGTTGCGAAAACTTTGTTCATGGAACTACTTAAACATGAAATTGGTGATATTTTTGTTGTTGTGTAATTTGATGAACAATTAAGAAATGTGTAATCTTGGAATTGAATACCTTGAAATGGAGATGCTGAAAGGTTCAACGTTAAAAGCCGTTTAGGTAAACAATTAGCCCGATCATGTATGCGAATCTCCTGTTTGACATAATCGATTGCATTTACAAAAAACTCAGCCCCAGAAGATGGTAGTTGAATGACTGTTTTTCCAAAACTAGTACACGAAAGATCGAAACCGGGGTAGCCACAGTTTATGTGTTGGTTTTGCGTTATACGGAATGGAAATTTGACAACGACATGATCATCTCCGCACTTAGAAACCGAACATTCGTTATCCATTGCATATGCGTTTGAGAAGAAGAAGAGGAGGATGGAGAAGAAAAAGATTGAGAAAATTAGTAGGGTATCCATGAGTATCCATTTGATAGCAAACAATGATATTATTTGTTATATGAAACATATTGATGATATAAATTAGAATTAGTCGCAGTTTTGACTTTTGTTAAACTAATTTTGGAATCTGAAACGGCAGAGCATATAATAGGAGTATATGTAATTTAATTTGTTTATGTCGATGGGACATTAGGACCATAGATTGGTTTTGAAAAATTGTTGTTCTGGTTTGCAACACTCACCTTGTGTATTTTTTTGGCTACTCCGGCTGAGGCAAATGTCAGGTTAGTGTTTGTTTCTTCATTTTTCTTGTGTCTGATCCAAAGTGTGTCTTGGATCATACTTCTGACTGGTATCGAGTCGGATAAAGATATCTATCTGACTCGTTAGGTGCATTTCTAACTGGATTCAACGAAGATTTATAATCTAGTAGTTGTCTAACAATGAGGGAGAATCCATGGACACTTTTAGATGGAAAAGGTCAGACAAGATTTGCGCAATTTTCTCCGCAAAATCCAAACGACGGTGAATTTAAGTGTAATATTTTGATGATATGTTCCTCTTATAATACTCTATATTCGTACAAAAAATGAACACAATTCGAGATGTATAAAACGACTATCTCGACCTTGTCTGACCCTGTCCGATAGTCATCGTTATCTCTGTGGCAAATGTTTCGACCACAGTTTTGACCGTGGCCTAAGATTAAACCAAACTTTTCCACTATCGCTTATAACTTAAACCATGGTGGACATCTTTTATTGTTTTTTTTTTTTTGCATTATGAGTCTCTGATTAATTTTAAACTTAATTAAACACCAACACCCAGTTGATCTCTTTGATTACACACAGCAAATGAAAACAAGTTGGTGGTAAGATTGCACGACTGCTCCATCAATATTGTTTAAGATGTTTATTTTTATTTTATTACATCAATAATTCTATCTACAGAGATGAGAAAAAATCAATTATATAAAATCTTAGATTCGGAACCAACACCACCCTGGATTCCGCCCGGATACATTCATATTCATACCTTCATTAAAAAATAATCAAGCGATAAAAAAACACAAAGAAAAAGTCTATGTTGAAGGAACAGCAAATGGAGATTGAAGAGGAGACTTTCTGCACACAGGGCACGACCCGTTCATGCGAAGCCATCCATCAATACAATCGACATGGAAGTAGTGGTTACATTCAGGTATGCTCTTAAGTGTATCTTTAGGTTTATAATCTGCAAGACATATAGAACACACTGTATTTTCTGGATTAAGAAATCTAAGACTTTCGCTAAGAACCATCTGTGGATATGACCGTAGAGTAGACTCATCAAGACCATTCCTAGAAGTACCTGCTGTTGATAATTCAGTCTGTGTTTGGTGGTTCCGATCATTGTAACCGTAACCCGTGAATCCATATCGACAGCACCAAAGTATGCCAATAAAAACTGGTAGTCCCGCACCAATGATCAGAAGACTGAGAAGTCCTTTTGAAAGATCTGCAAATAGAGTTCAACACATCAATTATTTGTTTAAATGGTAAAAAGAATATCGAATAAGATCGAATTTTTTACCTCGTCGTTCTTTCTCGGGTATAGCCCATGTAAGATAAAGATCCTTGATTGTGAGCGGATAAAAAACTCCTTCTGAAGACCAGTCCCATTTAGCTAAAGCAATAACATTTTTTTCTATTACCTTACAGTCAGTTGTGTTCATAGAATGAATAATACTCATATTTTGCGTAGCGAATACTGTGTGCGTTGAACTACTTAGACAACTAATTGCATGGAAGTTCGAAGCCGATGTGTTTGTGTCGTATGTTTTCATAAGATTGGAGTAACCTTCTGTTGAACATTTACAGAAGATATAAGATGGATATGCTTCACTTACATATGGAGTACCTGAGAGACTTATATTTTGAAGGTAACGTCTCGGAAGACAATCACCAGGGTCAGTGACTTGTATCTTTTGTTCATAATAAGAGATACCTCGAACATAAAATTCTCCGGAAAATGGGAGTTTGAGTATCGTTTCGTTTCGGTTTCTACACGATAGATCAAACCCAGGAGGATAAACACACCCTTTTCTAAACTCTTTGCCTTGATTATTGTCCTTGAGATTAATACTAAATGGGTATTGAATTGTTGGAGATAATGAGTTTTCACCGCATCTAGAAACTGGACAATTATCTTCCACGCTTGTAACCAAATTTAGAAACGAAAAGAATAATAAGATGGAGAAGAATAGTTTTCGGAAGGAATTCATGGTGAAATCTATCTGAATGTAATAAAGATGGATAATGATTTTGCCGAATCGAGTTCTTATATTAATTGTTACAAACTGCTTATGGTGTTAATTTGAGAATCTAAGTGCTATAATTGGTTCTAATATTCAAGTATCTTATGAATAAGTCCTTGAGGTGTAATTTTCTCTGAAATCTTCATATACATTGGAATTACATCAGCAAACACAGAGGATATTGGAAAGTCAAAAGGAAAATGAAACCGTTGCTTTCTATATCAAGTAGGTTTTACTTTAGCCACGGTTTAGTATTTTCTTGTGACAAGATGGCTTCATCTATTGTCCCAGAAACTTACCTCGGCAGTGAGAACTTAGAATAAAAGAGAGTATTGGACCCCTGGTTTTATACAGTGAAGTATAACTTGTTCATTTTCTTACCCTAAATGTTTCGGAGGAGGGAAAGAATGGATACAAGGAGAAAAGATTTTTTCCCAAATTCCAGGTCAATGGGAAGTCAAAGTCAAATACAATAAAGTCAAGAATACCCACCCTACCCATGATATCCTTTAACTGTTCACCATCTTTGTTTCACATGAACTTTATCGTATTAGAGTTTCATTGCTTCATCCAGAAAACATAAAATAGATAAACACCAACTAGAACCACAGGTTAGAACCAAAAATCAGGAATGATGTTTTGGGGGCTATTCAAAATAGGTGGGGGACTACTCTTTCATATTTAGTAGGACATTTAAAGTAATTTTGGGTCACCCCTTATCTTAAAAAAATTTAATACCAAATTTACTCTTGGTAATTAAATTAGTTAGTTTATTGATTAGTTAGTGTTAGTGTAATGATTAATTACTGATTAGTTAGTGATTAGTGAGTTATTAATAGGATAGTTTTGTTAGAATCAGAATTATTGAGAGAGAAGAAGAAGAAGAAGAAAAAAAAAAAGATGAAGAAAAAGAAGGAAGAACCCAAAAAATCTTATTTTGAGTTTAGTAAATATGATATGAGTGATTCATGTGATTATACCTCCTCATGTATGGCTCAAATTTAGTTAATGTAGCTTGAATTGTGCAAAAAATTGGCCAAATCGAAAATTTCAGGAAGAAATTTTGGCTAGGTCAAAGTAGTTCGGTTAGCAATTCTGCAAAACAGGTAGCCGAACTCTCCTGTATGTGCAGTTCGGTTACTCATTTCAGCATGCGCAGGTAACCGAACTCTGTTTTAATGGAGGTTTTTGAGAGTTCGGTTATCTTTTTCCAGAAAAAGTTGCCGAACTAATTTTATAGAGTATACAGTTAATAGTTCGGTTTAGTCGAGTTTAGTCCCTTTGTTATCGAACTTTTTGTTCGGCAAGATCGCAAATCACGTTCATTGAATAGCTAACCGAACTTTGTTGTTCGGTTTAGTCGAGTGTAGTAATTATGTTGCCGAACTATACCATAGAAAATTCCAAAGAACAAGTTCGACAAGATCGCAATATCTGGTATAAGTTGCGAAGTCACCGAACTACAAGTTTGGTGTTGACAGATCAAAGTTCGGTTACCCCATAGAAATTGCGAAGTAACCGAACTATATTTTATCAAAGTTTGGTTACCTATATAAATTTATCGACTAAACCGAACTCAAATTTCGCATATAAAGAAAGAGTTCGGTGACGATTTTTTTTTTTGCGAGCTTACCAAACTACTATAAATTTATCGACTAAACGGGGTTCAAGCCCATCCCTAAATCCGCCCAAACAAAACTAGCCTTGTAGTTGTATAATTCATATTAATTTTATGTTAGCCCACTTAAATCATAACAAGCCCATTCAATTTCTAGCCTATGCAGTGAAAGTGATGAACACTTAGAACCCTGTTTTAGGCATACGTAAAACTTTCAGGGCATACTGAATAAAGACAAAATAGGGACGTAAATATCAAAATCAATAACCCCTTAACCAAATATTTTTAGTAATGGCAAATCTCCCCTTTTAGGATTAGTGTTAACTAATGATTAGTTATAATAATCCTGATTAGTGATTAATGATTAGTGATTAAGATAATTTAGTTATATATGTTTGAGTAGATGAAAAATTTTGAGGAAAAAAAAAGTTAGGTTTTTTTTTTTTGAGGGAGAAGGGGAAAGTGGGAAAAAAGATTGTATTTTGATTTAATGGATGAGGAGGGTCAATCTTCACCAAAAAAAACCTAGGAAAATACACATCAATTACAACAATGATCCGGAATTGGCATATTTCTTAGATTATGAGAATGATTTTACACAAACTCAAATTCAAACTCAAACTCAAGCACAAACTCAAGGTGATGATTTTTATGAGCCAAATCCAGATGATGAATACATATATGAGGAACCCAATGCTTCTAATACACAAATACACTTTTATCTTAAACAATCTCGCTTTTGTAGCTTAAAAACATCAAAAGTTCGTGTTTTTCACTAAGGTTCGGCGAGTCTGGATGAACAGTTCGGCTAGCTGAAAGTGTTATGATTAGGAGCAGAACCTACTTTGAAGACCATAGTTCGGCTAGTTTAAAATTGTTATAAGTAGCCGAACCATACAATGGAAATTTTGGAAAAAATTTTGTTAAAGGTTCGGCTCATATTGTGAAATTCATAAGAGCCGAACCTTTTGGAAATACATGGTTCGGATTTTTAACTTAGTAGAATACAAGCCGAACCTACACCTAGTCTATGTACGCTGCAAACTACGAGAACAGGGTTCGGCACATATGCAATACTATCGAACTAGCCGAACCCACATTATTACTGCTAAGTGGGTTTAGGTTCGGCGTATAATAAGTAAACTATTTCACGCCGAACTGTTCTTATACACTTTCAGGCTGTAATTTTGAAGAACAGTTCGTCACGAAAAATAAAAAAATTATGCGCCGAACCCTTTTCTATAACCGTCTAAAACCCTAATAAATTTGGAATTTACTCTATTGAATCGTTTAAAAATCACAAAAAAGAGATTGGGTTTGTAGAACTTACTTTCTTTTCCTCATTTGAGGAGTTGGTGCTTCGATTGGTTGATTTGGTGGTTCAATTTCAGAATCAGTTGGTTCTTCTTGTTCAATTGAGGGATTTGAAGACGATTTTGAACGCCTCCCAGTTTCCTTTTCCTTTGTTCGAACCATTATATAGTCTAGTTTAATTGTCGATCAAATTTTGGCAAATCGACGATTAATCACGGCGATGAAAAAAAAATTCTCGTGAGGGTGATGAAGGTTCGGCTAGAGGAGAATATTAAGAGAAGATATAGAAACTGATTTTTTGATTTTCTTAAAACTGATTTTAGGTTTTTATAATATGGGTAAGGGAAGATTAGTGATTAAAACGGTTAGAGGGTATGTAAGTAATTGAACTACCCAAGAATTACCCCTTATAAGGGCACCCTAGATGGTATTATTGATTTGTATGCCCTGAAAGTTCTACGTATGCCCTAAAACAGGGCACAACATTTAAGTGAAAACAAGACATTTTCATCTGAACTTATAAACGTTTACGCAAGAAGCCTTTTTATGTACAACATTCCTCCCGCAAACATCTATAGATTATGAGAAATTCTCTCTCGCCAATAAATTTTTCTCATATACATATGTGACGTTTACTTTAAGTTTTATTCTTCTATCTATTGCATATATTAAATAAGCGAATTAGTCTTGCAGGGCCATTCCTGACAACTTTTTTGCCCCGAAGAAGATTTTTCATTTTTTGCCCCCGTAAAGAAAATTACGCACAAAGTTAATTATATTCACCTCATTTGCAATGTGGGTTCACTATCCTTTTCACATTTTTCTTCGAGAGATATTAAATGAGTTTTTTTTTAAATGGAGGAAGGTAGAACTTTGGTATACGTATACAATGTTGGTGCCTAAATTTTACTAGGTTGTCGTAGGCTGCCCATTTTTGTTTTTATTTTTACATATTGTTGGGTAATAATGTTATACTTCGGGAGCACGATAATTTAACTAATTGTAAAATAAATAACCTAAATTAGAAAACTCACCAAAACTCCATGTACATTGACAAAAAATACGATAAATCGGTATATTTTTCTAAATAGAAAACATGACTATATATGTTATATTCAAAATAAATTCAGTTCAATTAGTGGTAAATTAAAACATCGATTCCTTTACATCTATCATTATAATAAGAAAAATTTTTTTGTAAAGAATTAAGGGTTATTTTAATAAAAATAAATAATATAGTGAAAATGCAGAAAACTTCTCCTAATTAACACCGTTAAACTTCTATCCTTATATTTTATATAAATTATATATAGGTCCTTGAGAATTATTTATTAAATGTAAACCCCCCCAAATAAAAAATACCTATGTTGTTGTCCCCCACCTTTTATTGCCCCGAAGTGGGGTTTGTCCTGCTTACCCCTCGGGACCGGCCCTAAGGCTTGCCAACTAAAAAAGAGACTCAAGCCAAAAAAAACTTTAGTGCGGCCTTCGGCTGCATAACCAACAATATTATTAGCCATCCCTACTCTAGAGAGAATCCTAGGTCCGTCCTGCCAAGAAGTAAAAGGTTATTGGGTTTGGCTGTTTTTTGCTGTGATTCCTAATGCTTACTGTTGTAGTTGCTCAAGATCGGTAAGAACCTCTTTTTCCTTCTACTTATCTTTTTACTAGCTAGTGTAAACCGTCTATGCTGTGTAATGCAGCCAACGTACAAGGTCTATTAGCATAACTTAATTATTAACATACTAATTAGATACAGAGACTACTATGTACTGTCTTTGGTCCGTAAGGTACATCTCGACATAGCCTTTTATGTCCTCTAACCAGTCAGTAAAGTCTTGTTGCAAGAAGGAAAGGGGAGTATGTTTAAGTATTTTTTACAATTATACCCTTATGGATAATAACTAGTAAAATTTAGAAACGATTTATCTCTTAAACTATATCACGGCTTTTCATAAACTCTATACCGTTGAAAAGCATTTTAAAAAACCTACGTAACGAATATAAACATGTCTATCAAATTATACATATTTCTTATAGTAACAATAATCAATTAAAATGGTAGTTTTAGAAATATCCCCTTGATTAGAGAGATAGCTCATCTATTTATGGGACAAAATTTAAAACCAACTAGCTCATCTAATTTGGGACGGAGGAAGTATTTTCCATGGATGCATACTTAAACTTGTGATTTTCTTAGAAAAGTTATGTGCATTTCTCATTGAACCTTGCATCCAAGAATCACCTAAATCGATCTTCAAGCAATTTCTCTTGCAGCTTGATTTATAACCACCCAAAGCTTGGTAAATATCACATCAATGTATCGGGAAGAATAGATTATTGGTGTTTGCTTCTTGTTATTGTGGAATACATTAAAGGTCGTCTTCTTCAATGTATAGTCGTCATAATTAGTATCTTTTACTTGTCCTGTCTTTGGTTGATTAATTTTTCTGGCTAAATTGAGTGAAAATTTATCAAAAAACTTACATAGATGGTTCTTCTACTTTCTTATTGTGATAATCTTTCAGATTCTTTATATGACTACTTACAACACAACAAACTGCAATCTTGTCGGTGATTAGTCCCTGTTACAAACGAGGCAAAGTTAGATATGAAACATCTCTTGACATACACCTTGGAGCTTAAAGGTCAAATAACCCATATTGTATTTGCTAATATAAAAGGTTAATTGATACCGAAGTCATGATGGATTAGTAGGATTTATGCAATTGGACAACATTTCATGCCAGAACAAGTATTTTGAGGGATATTAGCACTTACAATCGATGGTTGTTTGATTGAAGTTCACTACGCAGGAGATTGTTTCCCAATGATTTGGAAAGAGTTATTAGTTGATGTAAAAAAAAGTATGTTTTTGCGAATCATAAGATTTATCGTTAGGAGAAGAAGTATTTTTAGATTTTTTTGGATGAGTTAGTCTGTTTTGTTGGTAAACTTAACCATAATCAAGGATATCATAAAAATTTCATCATATTTTGAAGAAGTCAATCTCTTCTCAAAATTTTAATACCCTCCTTAAAATCCTTCCCTCGTGGTATGGCTTTTTTCCTATTAACAAGACTCATGCTTATTCATGTTTCTTCAGGAAAAAAGAAAAAGAGAAAAGAATTGTTTGTTGAAGGGGAAATATAGAGAAGAGAAAGATCTTATTCATTAGATATCAATATAGTATTACATAGGAATAAGCCTTTATTTATAGGCTAGGGTATTAATTACCCTGCTTACATATAGGTGGGACGCACACATAGGTCAAAGGCCCTACAACACTCCTCCTTGTACGGTCCAATAGTAGTGCTTCATATGTAGTGCTTCACGTATAATGCTTCCGTTGTAGCGCTTCAGATATAGTTCTTCAGATCTAGTTTCTCTCCTCGATGACAATTGTATTTAAGTCAATTGCTTCATTAAAGCCTTGCTATGAAAACCCAGAGGGACAAAACCTAAACTAAGGAAAAAGAGTACAACATTAAGAAAAATTTGAACATCTTTGGAATCACATATGTTGCCTCGTTAAAACCTTGACAAGGGAAAAACCCAGTGGGATAAAACCTTGGCGAAAGGAAAAGAGTACAACACGATAAGTCCAGCAGTACGTCTTTCACAAATACCCATGCATAACATCTTTTATATGTTTTATAGGTGATTAATGAAAACCTAATATTGATTCGTAGTAGTATTATCAATACTACTCGTTGACTTGTGCCTCCTTGCTTTTTTGTGATAGTTCTGGCAGTGGTTATCAACGCGATATTAAAGTCTTCATCATTTATTATGTAGTTGGTGTAGTTATGTTTGCCTCCCTAAAAACCTTGTCGAGTAACAAAAACCCTGTGGGAAAAACTAATCTCGATCGAAGGGGAAAAGAGTACAACACAACTTCACATTTTGAAGTTTAAATATGTCGACGTCATGTCCTTGGATCCTCCCTCTGATGTCGGCATCTCCCCCAGATTCAGTCATATACTTTCCAAAAGTGAGTATAGGAAATGACATTGTAAATAAGTCAGTCATGTCTCTCCCTGATTACTTTCTTAGGAGAAGAGATTATTATTCATTTATAATCAACAACTTTTGGATTGCAATTCCATTAGCAGTCCTCTTTATGTATTTGTAGGGACAAAACAAACTCATGTCAATGGTTCCCTTTGAGTATATGGTTACATTCATTATATCATTCCAAATATGTTGCGTCAGTGCTAAGCTATATCTAGCTAACAAGTTCACTGAGGATGAAATTTTTGGTGGAGTACATTTTGCTAAGTACAATAGTGCGTTTATTGCTCTTAGATATGGGAATTTGATCTCCCAACACATCTTCGTCATCTTCCTTTAGACGAAATGGTCATTTACTTACATTTGTATCTCAACAAATTATGGGAGTACTAGCAGGATGTATGTCCTTGTTAAATTTCCTGACAACTTTGGACGTATGAAAAATGGTGGAATAATATACCACAAGCTCTGTGTCCGACCGAGCTTTTCCCATATTTTCATCTCAAATTCAAATTTCAAGTAGCTTGTATAATCATTTATTGTATTAAGAGTATGTATATACAATGTCCATACCATCGACATAGATAGCTATAGTTCCAATTTAGGAAAGTTTCTTGTGAGTACGCAGGGAACAATACTTGCATTTTAATCCCTTCCCCATCAAGTAGTCACTTAGGCGGGTATACCAACACCTTGGTCAATGGTGTACCCTATACTGAGGATTTCTAACCTTGCAGGCATGCACATTTGCAATTGGTATGTATGATCATGTCATGTTACCGATATCAGTGTACTTTCTATGAAAAGACGAGGGTACCCAAATATACCTCAATCTAAAACTTTTCCACGTATAAGTACTTTTCCGAAAGTGATTGTCTATGGACTGAGTCGAGACAATACAACTAATCGGTTCACACTTCGTGTGATCGTCTATGGATACGAGATGGAGACAATACAACAACGTATGTTTACTTGATAATATGTTCGGACTTAACCAAACTCTATGGATTCTTTATCAAGTAAAATAGGAATTAACGTTTGTGTATTTTACTTCTAATTATATAATAAAACAATTATAATTGCGGAAATAGAAAAGTAAAAGACACATCAATATTTTATTAACGAGGAAACCACAAATGCAGAAAAACCCCGGCACCTAGTCCAGAATTGAATACTCTCAGAATTAAGTCGCTAAACAAAATCAAACCAACTTCGTTTAGTTGAGACCAAGCAACTAAACCTATAGTTCACCTAGTTTCCTCAGTATCCCTGCGCCTCCAACTTGCAATAAGTCACGAACTTGGAACAATTCCTTTGGTTCATATTCCAAATAGTAAAGGAACAACAAATCTGTTTGGTAACAACTCTTTTCAAACAACGTGATATGAGTTTGACGAAGACTCTTCCGTTTAACCAATAAACTCCTTTGTCGGGTCTTTAGATCAATCTCTCAACAACAACCGAAGTAATTGTTAGACTATGCAATCAATACTATTAATCACAAAAAAGTGTATTGATGCTGATCTACTGAACTAATCAATCCAATCTATCACAAAGATAAACAGATTGTAGCTTGATCCCTTTCCAGCCGAAACAAGTATTGTGCACACCAAAGATTATGAACCCAATAAGTCTTCTTGTCTTCAAATCTTTTTTGATCTTCAATCAGCACCTGCAAACAATCAACTTGAATCTCTTGTGATCAATCACACACAGAACGGAATCTGTTAATGTTGGATTATCACAAGATGTCTTTGGATCTACAAACAGTCTAAAGATCCCCGTCGAAACTTCGATCTAGTTTGAGTGAATCTTATATTAGAAGAGAAGATTCTCAAGTATAAACAAACTAGGTGCAATCAAAGTTCAACAACCGTTAGTCAATCAAATCAATCGAAAACTAAAATAAACTGCAATTATCTAGTATCCCACCAACGGTACTAATAGAGCTTCTCAATCCCAAAGAAGTCTTTAAACCGAGCGGCCGTAAGAGATTTCTCCTAATTAGGGTACTTTCCTCTCCGATAGGCGGCTCCACCAGTAACAACACAACTGAGGTGGTTTTGCTGGCTTTTGGGATTAGTTTGCTAGAAATGCAAACTTCAATATTTATAGACAAAGGAAGTTTCGACACCAAGGAATTTCCAAAAACGAATATTCTCAAAGACATGCAATAAACACAAAATCGGTTTTCATAACTCCTGGAAACGCACTGTCCAAATATTGAACGAAATCCCAATAGAAAAATCTATAGTCAGTAAATGCATATTAGTAATTATTATTTTCTAAAGATATGCATTTAATTGCTGGAAATTAAATAGCATATAAAAACTAAGAAACCTTAATTGAAAGATTCTCAATTTATTTCGATCCTGGGATTCTCCTTTAGCTATTAAGGAATATCTTTGAACAATTAATGATAAGAGTTACTGCACATGTTCAAAGTATGTCGACATCTTTACTTTGCAAGTCCTTTTTCATACTTACAATCTTGGAAACGATTTGCCACACTTCCAAATGAATTTAGAATTGGTTCATATGACTTCCAAGAACTATGTGATTGATTATCCTATCAAATCACCAATCATGGGTTTCACGGTTCTACCAAAACAAGTTCGGTTCTACCTCCATGTGAGTACTGCATAGTCACACAAGTTACCAAAACTCGGTTGATTAGGTAATAGGATCGATTGCCCACATACTTATGGTAACTACCTGTATTTGGTGCACATGTCCATAGGATCGGTTCCCCCAAAACTACAAACTTGTTGCACATGTTCATAGGATCAGTTCCCCCATCTACTAAAAACATGTTGTACCTCTTACAAGAATCGATTCCCCTCTTGCAAATTTGTTGCACCTCTTACTAGGATCGGTTCCCCAATGGCTAGATAAAAGTTGTTATTTACAAGGCATCGATCATACTATCTTGAGTGATTACTTAAGATCGGTTTCACTAATAAAAGTCATACCAATACATAAGTCAGGCCTTGTGAATAGTTTTAGCAAGATACATAAACAAGTTTATGAGCGGTTATACTAAACACACATATTGGTAATTCAAAATATATTTGCAATGAATAACAATACCAATAAGCCTAGCGATTTCCCTTTCGATTCACAAAACGAGTTTATGAACTTACTTCCTTTGAACGAATGTAAAATATTGTTTCCTATGATAAAATCTTCACTCATACCCATACATAATCACAATAGCATTCATATGATCATGTTGATGTATTATATACAAAGTTTAATGTTTAAGCAATAAACCTCGTATTGTATTCCTTAATACTATGTCTAACTAGAGTATCATACACAGCTTTGCAGTTATGTTTTCAATATGCACGACTTGAAAGGTACGTTAGGGAATGAAACAGTTCAAATCAAATATTACTAACCTCAAGAGGAAGGATGATGTTGTCGTTGTAGCTCCATACTTTTTCACATTCTTCAAGTCTTCATGTAATACTTGTAAGTCTAATATTCTAACATTTTCAAGCTAACCTATACAAAGTTGAATCTAGTATATAATCAAGCGTCTCTTTAAATGAGTTTTGATTCACTAAAATATGACAACCAAACTTGACATACCAACGCTTGGTGGGTTCAACCGAGCGATGCTCTAACATTCTAAAAATCGATTATTCTTTTAACTTCATATTTATATTTGTGGAGTAAAAGAATCAATTTGAGACAGAGTGGGAACCACCACCACGATTCTTTTTGTTCCTTTAGGAAATCCTTTTTCTTATCTCCCCCTAGCGAAGAGAAGACTTTCGCATCAAAGTGACGATCCGTATATAGCGGATAAGAGATTGCCTGCTAAAGGTTTCAAATGCGGATAATTGTTTGGAATTCATATCCAACATAACTACTTAATTGTTTTGAAGACCAACTATAATACGATGTGGAGTCGTAGCACATATATAGCACAACCAAAAATGCGTAAGAATACAAATGTCAGGCTTATATCCAGTGACCAACTTGTATGCAGAAATGGTTGACTATTTGTGGGTTTTAAAACGAATAAGTGAATAATATTGCATATCTCCCGAGCATTTATAGGAAGATTTTTACGCATAACCTATCCTTAGACACCATCTGTAACCTTTAATGGTAGCCTCTGCGAGACCATGGGGTGAGGATATTCTACACTGATCCTATTAAACATACAATATTCATCAAGTCCTTTTGATGTAAATACATAGCATTGACAAGGTTGGTGAGTCCATAAATTGTATAATACGTACTAGGATTGTTTCAAAAACACATTATTTCTCATGATCAATAACTAATTAAACACTTCGAATCATCCACCAGAGCCGTAAATCACTTGAATGGTCAGCATTCTGCATGGATATGTTCACAAATATCACCTTGTTTCTTTTGAAAGAATGGGTTGTTTACCATTTGCATCTTAGGATGGTCTTAATCCTTTTTACTAAAGAATGACTTCGTAAAATGAGTTACATGCTTTATTACTTTAAAAGCATAATGGGAGGGGAAACGGGGTTTGTAGTACTTTAGAAAGAGTTGATTGTGAGAAATGCCGCCACTTTGCATTCGTTCAATCTTTGTAATTCCCATTTTCTTGTTGACTCAAATAAAAGGATGTCCATTTGAGTTCTTTCAAAATAGCACATCAAATCACAACCAAAGTGTCTTTATAGTTATGCCAAAACCTGAATGAGTCAATTCTCAACATTACATTATCGGTGATGACATGGATTCAATTATCCAAGTATTAGTGATTTACAGTTAATAGACTAATTGGCTCATTATTTTCCCTAAAATGTGATTCCTTTCACATTCATTGAGGTAATTTGTAGATGCATTCCCATTCTCCCAATAGCTTTCATACAATAACCGTTTGCACAAACTTCGTAAAAACTTAACAAAGTGTGATTACCTCTTTGTTCAAATAGAGCTCTTGTAGCTTTTAACCTTTATACCAATTAGGCAACAAAGATTGAGCATTTCTTCACTCGGATATTACCTATGATGATTCAATTATCGCATGGTATTATATAAGGAAACAATTCAACAATCAGTTTAATATATTCCCTTAAGAGTTTCGTGTATTAAGTGGTGTAGCCTTATTACGTAACAAAAGAAAATCTATCTCGTTTACTTTAAAGTGTTACCGTTCATGAAGATGATATACTTTTCATCATAATGTACGATTAATCCTTATAACTCAAGTACTTTTCAGTATATCTCAAGTGCCTTCGAGTATTTCAATCTCATAGAAATTATATACTTTTCATTCCATAAGTACAGACAATAAATTTGATTTTTATTAACTGGGCAAATTTCTTGTTGCCACTAAAGTTGACAAGCAGGGGTATGACCTTGTTTTAACATATAATGAGTTTGTTGTCCTTTAAACTCTCTATATATCTTGTAGTTCGTTGCTACTATATGATACCTGCATTCCATTGTTTGTATCCTTCTTATTGAAATGTTTATACCAAGCTTCTAACTCTCATTTAAACGAGTCAAAATTACATCTTTGTCTCATGCTCGGTAGATACATTTACTTTGTATCATTATTACTTGAGCCAGAATTACATCTCTGGTCCTATTTAAGCAAAGGCTTATATCTTCTACCATAATTTATGTGTATTATTTCAGGTGTTCTAGTATACCAGTATTGGCATGATTTAGCATGTCTAACTCTCTGTTCTTCGAGGTTCTTTCCATATTTATCCTTTCCACAGTTACATTAAGTTGAGAGATTTCATTATCCCAATAGGCATACATTGTTGTTTAAGAGAATCTCACATGCCTCCCAACCACTTACATTGGGTTGAATATCGTACTAAAGACAGTGAATCTTTTGCTAACATACTTCAGCATCTACCGTTACTCTAGTATAATGGATTAAGTTGAAAAGATAAAAATGGAAAGATTTTTCAGACTTATGTCACCTTTTTTTCCTTCGGTAAAAGTTGAGGTGCTAATTTGCAACATATCTTTGTTCAAGTTATTGACTTTTTTATAGTCTAACAAGTGGAATCCATACCACTGAACATTCAAATTTTCGAGGGAAAAATTTCATGAATGTTTCAAAAACTTCTTTCAGAGCATTTCATCGCATGAAGTCAATATGCTGTCTTGAAAACATAAAAGCTATGTCTTCATCTTTTGAATAATACATCGTCATCGGTTGAAGGTTTTTATGGTGGAAGTATAGCCTTTGTAGAGTCAAATGACTCTTGTATCAGAGACTCTTTAATGGCACTCAAGTACTTCAGAGTCTAAAAGGTCAAATTCTAATCGAGTTGGGTTAGTCAAAACCCGGTTAAATGTTTGGTAAAGGCTCGGTCCATTGGGTTGACTAGGTAATGGTTAACAAAAGTTTCCATATATGGTCCATTATATATGAATTACTCAGACCCATTTATAAAAACTTGAAACTATTATCATAGAGGCCCAAATATATTGTTAACCCTAAAATTGAAAATTTCATCATCCAATTGTAGTGATCAGAAATTTCTACAGTATATCCATCACAGTATTTCGACAAACATAATTAAATTTTGAAGACATCCAACGGCTGCGTAAAAAGATATTTATGACGCCGTATAACTATTCCAATTAACGTTTATGTGGACACAGCTAGAAATATTACATACTTTGGAGTAATTCCCATGATTGGATCTTTATAAAATTGTTACAGTGCATCAAGTAGGACAAAATGTAAAGCAAACTAAAAATACAGCGTAATCCAACGGTTGAAATTCTTAAAAATTAAGGTTTATTACGTTGTTATAAAATAGGGTTTTTCTGAATGTACACAGATTGATTAAAATCAAGTTTTGGAGATTGCATCATATTCCAATTTGATTTAAATTTTAAAAGAGTAAGTAATATCTAATTGGGTTGAACATACTAATATTTCATGAAAATCTAACGGTGAAATCTCTACGTTTGATAATCATATAATTGTGGAACCCTAGAAAATACTATATAAAACGAGATTCTTTTATGGAATTAGAATACCTGGTAACACATCCATAATAAAAAATTAATCTTTATCAGAACCACGCTAATATCTTCGTGAAGGAATCCATAGTTGAGCTCGAGAATAAAACTAATAAAAAAAATTGCACAAGGTGGTAGAGTCATGCTGATAACGTGTTCAAGGAGAAATATAGAGAAGAGAAAGATCTTATTCATTAGAATATAGTATTACATACGGATAAGTCTCTATTTACAGGCTAGGGTATTAATCCTGCTTACATATAGATGGGCCGCACACATAGGCCAAAGGCCCTACAAGGCTACAACAATGTAATGTTATGTCGGTTATGAACTACTTTATTGGACTTGGGCTTGAATGATGACCAGTTAAGTTCGGTTGTATAAAATATGAAAAAGTCTATGCCGGAGGAACATCATTTGGAGACTATAGAGGGGACTTCCGGCAAACAGGGCACGACCCGTTCACACGAAGCCATCCATCGATACAATCGACATGGAAATAGTGGTTACATTCAGGTATACTTTTCAGTGTATCTTTAGGTTTATAATCTGAAAGACATATTGAACACACTGTATTTTCTGGATCAAGTAATTGCCGACTTTCACAAAGAACCATCTGTGGATATGACCCTATAGTAGACTCATCGAGGCCAGTAACAGTTTGTGGCGGCGCCTGAACAGTCACTGATAATTCAGTCTGAGTTTCGTTGTTCCGATCATTATGGCTGTAAGCAGTGAATTCATATCGACAACACCAAATTATGCCAATAAGAATTGGTAGTCCAGTACCAATGATTAGAAGACTGTACATTCCTTTTGAAATATCTACAATTAGAATTTTCTTCATTAAATCACCCGGCCTTGTGTGTTATAAAAGGGTACCAGATTGTAAAAATAAGATCAATTGCTTCAAAAAAAAAAAACAACAAAAAAACAAAAAAAGATCAAACTTTTTTACCTCGTCGTTGTTTCTGATCAGGTAAATGCCATGTAAGATAAAGTACCTTATCTGTGAGTGCTTCAAAATCTCCCCTGGGAGACCAGTATTCCTTCCATTGAGCTAGAGCAACAACATCGGTATCTATTACCTCACAGTTACTATTGTTCATAGAATCCATAACACTTCTCATGTTGTTCCTAGAAACCGTTGCCAATACTTTGTAAGTCGAACTACTAAGGCAATCAATTGGGTGGAACATAGAAGTCGAATTCTTTTCGTATGTTTTCGTAAGATTAGAGTAACCTTCTGTCGAACAATTAGAGAAGATAAAAGTTTCGAATTCTTCCATTTCAAAAGGAGTACCCGAGAGATTTACGTTTTGAAGGTAGCGTCTAGGAAGACATCCACCGGGATCAGAGACTTGTATCTCTCGCGCATCATAATTTATACCCCGAACATAAAATTCTCCAGAAAATGGGAGTTTGACTATTGTTTCGTTTCGGTTTCTACGACACGATAGTTCAAACCCAGGAGGATAAACACAGTCTTTCCCATGATTATTGTCTTCAGCAATACTAAATGGATAGTGAATCATTGGGTATAATGAATCGAAATCCCAATAATGATCTTCATCACAGCTAGAAATTCCAGGACAATTTAAATCCGCAAAATCTTGATCAGTGCTTGTAACCAAATTTTGTAACGAAAAGAATAATAAGATAATGAAGATTAATAGCATCTGGAAGCAATACATGGTGAAACTAAACTAAACCTGGATAACAATTTTCAGCGTTGTCTCTAATATGAGTGGCCGGAAACCCTCATAGACGCAATGGAATTGAATACACAGGATATTATTGGAAAGTCAAAGAGACAGTGTGAACCATATCAATAAATAACCACGTGGTTTAGTCTTTAACTAGGATATGACCACGCGGGTAATCTCACCCTTGGACTTGGGGGGAGGGTAAGATTCTTTCTCAGTCTTAATTCATTATTGTTGGGAAAAGAAGAAAGTTCATGTTAGAAAGCTTTCGTAGAAAAAACGCACAATCTTCAAAATAAAAGTTCTATTCTTTAAATAAATCCACATTCAAACCCATTTTGTTATTTTCTTATACTAATCGGATGTGGATCCAGTTACTCGACATGTTAGGCAGAGTTATTTGTTAGAAATTTATGTTAGGAATTAAAATCAGTAGGGGCTCGAAAGGCACGGTTTATTTTACCGAGTAAGTTGCACTTTTAACTACGGTTTATTCCTCAATAAATTAATTAAGTGTCTAATCTAAAACTTGGTTGTGTACATTGAAGGGTTAACTTAGTCATTTTCTTACCCTAAACAGAGTAGAGCCAGCACATGGCATGATTGGCAGTTGTCCGCCCACACCAGCTGATTTTTAAGCCTAGCATTTATTTATTTTATTTTTTCCATCTGTGATGCAGAGTCAACGCAATCTGATGAAGCTTAGTTTGAGAGCCAGCTGCGTTTTCAATTCAAGGACCGCCTGGACCGATTGGGTAATGAGACCTAGAGGAGATAGTTAAGGTAATCACGCGCTCGAATCCTGTGGGTGCAAAATACCGCACAACTGATAGTAAGGCGAAGATATACATTTGGTATCAGGTGAATATGTCGCACTCATTATATTTCTGCTGACGAATGAGATGACGTCACCAAGTCACACCAAAAGTGTGAAGATCAGCGCAGATAGATATAATGAAGGGCGATAGTAACGCCCTCCCATATCCGAAAATAAGGGCTTTATTACTTCTCTTCCAATATGTAACCCCTATAAAAGGGACAACAAGCCATTGTAAGAGAGAGAGACCTTTTTGAGAGCTAAGATAGGAATTTTAGAAGAGAGAAAGTAGTCTTGTTTTCCAAGTTAGGGCTTTCATTCAATTCTTTTGTATTTGTTCTATCTTTAAATGAAATGATTTAGAGTTTTCTTTATGATGTCTTAGATTTAATTGATAGATTTACTTGGGTGTAGGTTGTAGGATTTCCTACAACTACATTTTGGCGCTAGAATACAACTTGGATGAGTAAGAAGGATGATCCCTACCTATGAACTTCTTTAAAAATGGTTTCAAAACAATTATCAACTTTATATTCAAATTAAAAATTTCATCATTGTTTTTTGAGAATTTCTGAGTTCCATATCTAAAGAAAAGAGTATAAGTTTTCACTTCAGAGAAGGAATTTTTTGTGTTAGCAGCTTTTCTAGATCTCAAAAGGTTATCTCATACTTTGTGAAAAGTGGATATTATTTCAGGAACAAAGATGGTGAGAACAGCATCAAGAGCAGAGCATGTGATATCAACCAGGAGGAGTAGGCGAATCGCAAGAAGAAGAGGAGGTGAGATTGGTGAATCATCAACAATGGGTGAAACAAATAACCAAGTGCAGCAAATCCAATCCCAGATCCAACGTGTGGAAGAGGAAAATAATGGTCGCAATTATGATGAGGTAAGTATGCATACAACAGACACAGATACCACGGAAGAAAATGAGGAGAGAACTCAGAAAGAAGGACCAATCGAAAGAAGCGAAGAAAACATGACGATACGAGAGCTAAGACAACGATTAGCTGAAGAAAGAAGAAGGGAAGAGGAAGCAAGAGCGGATCTAACACGCCAAAACGCCGAGTTAAGGAAGGAAAACAACAGGTTGCAGGAGCAAAGATCACGTACAACATCCAGGACAACACGTTCGGCCTCAACATTAAGGACAAGCAGCAGCGCGTCACGGCGTAGCCGATCAAATCATAGAGATAACCACGTAGAGCAGCCATTGAATAACAACTTTGTTGAGCATTTTAATATAGGCGATAACATGCAGGAGCAACGCGGTCTTAACCGCATGGAACAACATCACATAGAAGATCGATAGGAACCGCAAGGCGAAGATAATCGCGCTTATGAGGATGAGGAAGAAAATTTGGAAGAAGGAAGAAGAATATTACAAGGGAGGATCCAGATGCCTTATCGAAATCAGCATCATTACCGCATCGAGGATCTTGGGGGCGATAATGAAGTGCAGGTTAACATCAGAAATGAAAGGCGTAGGCGCAGGAGGGAAGACGTAGAAGAGCGGGAATTTCAAGAAGCAGTGCGTCAAAATAGACAAGACAACAGAGAAAGACCAATGCAAGAAGATCAAAACATTAATCAAAACATATTAAGAGAATTGGAAGAGATGAGATCCATGATGACATCTCGCAAAGAGGGTGGAAGAAGGCAGCTAGAAGAGGCGATAGAGGAAGCAGGAAAATCACCTTTTGTGAGAGGAATACAATATGCAGGGATTCCAGTCAAATGCACTTTACCAACATTCACTAGCATTTTCGACGGGACTTCATGTGCAATTCAACACATAAAGGCGTATAACTTATCTCTTTTGCAGTGGGCGCACAATGACGCGGTATTATGCAAATATTTTCCCGCCAGCTTAACTGAAGAAGCTGCAAAATGGTTCGATAGGCTGCCAGTGAGAACTATTAGATCCTTTGATCACCTGCAGAGCATATTCTTAGGAGCATACATTAGCAAAAACATGTTACGTCCAGGAATCGAGAAGGTATTCAGCTTGAGGCGAAGAACTAATGAGAGCTTACGTAACTTAACAACACGCTAGAGGACCATGTGCAGTGAAATGGCAGGAAGAGTAGAAGAAAGAAACTTCATCCTAGCATTCATTAATGCTCTTTTTCCAACTAATCTATTATACACGCAGATATTCAGGTTAAAAGATACAATAACAACCCTGGAACCTAAGTCGTGGAGAATTTGGGGCGAAACAAAAGCCTATCCAGCAGAGACTCCTGGGTTAAAAGCCTAAGGTACTAAGCTCTCTCCTAAGGAGTGTAGAAACTCGATTAGGGCGCCGTGGTACATGGTTGAGTCAAGAGTGCCTGGGGCGTTTGGAGCGTTCCCAGCCATTCTTGGCAAGTCCTGACTATGATACACTCGGTCCTCAAGACACCCCACTTTGGGTGTGATCTCGAAAGGGATCACGAAAACAACTGATTGTTGGCATAACCGGAGGGGAAGAGCCCACCCTAACCCGGTAGGGGTAATCTTCCTTGAAGGAGCAATCAGGGGGAAGATAAGGACGTCTCCCTCCATTAGGGAGCTGAATTGTGTTAAAGACGTCAATATCATGGGGCTATGGCTCAAGGGAGAGTGTAGGCCTATCGTATTAACGCGTCAATATATCCCGCAGAGGCAATAATATGAAAAGATGATAAGGCGAAATCAATAGGTCACTACTTGAAAGAGTAATGACTGCTTGCGATTTTGCCACCCTACCACAAACAATACCTTGGGGCAAGTATAAGATCTATCAAAAAGGGTGGGCTAAATAAGACCTCCACTTAGGGAGGCATAATAAGGCCCCAAAAGAAACACAAAAAACCTATAAAATTGTGACTACCGCTATTTTGCAGGGTACGGTCGAGTAAGACAATGCCAAACATGAAAAGGCAAGCGAATATATACGCATAAAAGTGCAACATAAAAGAGTAAAGAGATAAACAGCCGCATATGAAAATAAAAGAAAAGTAGAAGATGAGGCAGAATTTAAGGGCGAAATTATCAACAAAAAAGAGTACAGATTGAACTCTGATAAGGGCGAGAGAATGTAAGCATATAATGGAGGTATGAATATGATCAATCAATACTGATAAGGCGAAAATTACACATATTAAATAATTCATGCATATAAAATTATTGAGCATTAATACGCATCTGCATAATTCACAGCTATAAAGGCAAAAACAGAGGCAAGTATGGGAATACAAATGTAAAAAGTGGAATGTTATTTGCCTTTATAGGATAAAATTATGCATACCCTATTACCAGTTGCAATCAACTAATTATGAGATTAGAAGAGTATTTTTGTTTTCACTAACAATCAAGTGCAGGAAAAAGTACATAAACTAACCAAAAAAAGACATCCATAGGAGAAGAAAAGGCCCTTCAAACTTGAGAACATCCAGAAAATAAGAAAACAAGAAGGAGTATATACAAGTAAGAAAAGAGTATATACATAAAAAGAGAAGACAAAGCTTTACAAATAAAGGAAAAGACAAAAGGCGACAAAATCTCTAGCAAATGCGATTATCTTTGCCTAAGAGCATTCTCATCATCTCCAGATTCACCTTAAATCTTCCTCAATCTCTAAGTCACTCGCTTGTCCATCAGTTTCCTCGTATTCTTCATACTCCTCTTCGTTATCAGAGATTACTATTTCCTCGTCATTGGGAGGAACATCAGGAAAGTTGAACTCTAGGAAAGGGAGATTATACTCAGTAAAAATTTCATTAGCATTCTTCTGGACATGCTAATTTCGAAGGCGAAGCGCATTCTTCTTAGTATTGGAGACATCAATTACCAGCTTTTCCTTAAGCCTGCGGTACTTGGAGTCCTTAGCAGAAAGTTTCAATTTCAAAGATTCCATCTCCTTAGATAAATCATCAATTTGTTGAAGATGATCTTTCTCAACAGCTGCAAAAGAAGACAGAAAATATTAATGCCGCATAAGAACAAAAAACGAAAAAGGCTCATGAGAACGAAGAGCGAATTAATTAAAGAAGGATTTTGAGCAACCTTCTTTTTGAGAAATAATAGCCTCAACCACTTCAGCACGATTAGTTTCTAAGCTAACATTCGTAGCCAAACCTGCTCTAGCATTATCAATAATCCTTACAGCCCATTCAAACTCATCATCATGCTCTATGAGCAGATGAGAGCATACCATATTTTCGCGAGTAGTCAAGGTATTAATTTTGCTTATGGCTTGGTCCCTTTCTACTTGAACTTGGAGTATTTCTTGTTGAAACTCCTTTAAAGCTTTTGCACCCTTAAGAATCGCATTATCTTTTTCGGTTATTAGAGCGCTCCTTTTCGACTTCAAGCTCTTAATTTCTTCCTTGGCTTTATGAAGCTTGGATTTAAGTTTGTTATTAACAGATAACATCGACCTATGCTCGAATTTAAGGGTTTCATATCTTGATTTGAGCTCCTCCAAATTAAGAGTATCTAACTCATCAACCGAAGGGTTATTCAAGGCGGCATTAAGATGCTCTAAGAGGATAGATTCTTCCACGGGATAACTGATTGCTTGATCGGTTAAGTTATAAATCTCTGCAAACACATATCATTAAAGAAAGGCGAAAAATAACGCATTGATACTTAGATCGGGGAAGGAGCGAAATACATACCAATAAGTTGCTTATTTCTCTCGCGGATTTCTATAACATCATTCTCGTAAGAAGAAAGATCGCCTTTGATTTTGAAATTCTTTTTCTCAAGACTGCGGATCTTTTCGCGTAAGTCATTGGTTACAGCATGAGACATATGCGAGTTCTACATAAGCACAACGTAGGAGGCAATTAAGAATAAATTGAGTATAATCAAAATACTAGAAGCTGATTAATGCAAGAAAAAGAAAGTTACCAAAGACTCAATAGCAAGTTGAAAATCTGGGCTCAAGGCAGAGACAACTCCGTGAAGAGATTCATGACTTGATGAAGGGGCTTCGCAAAGTTTAACAACCGCATCACATGATCGACTCAATGCGGGATTATTAATATTTGACAAAGAGTTGCTGAAAAGATTAGAGAGGATCGCCATAGAAGACGCAAAGGCAGAACCACCAGGAGAAGGAAGGGCGTCATTGTAAGAACAAATGTCCAAAGGAGCAGGCGAAGATCTCTTTCTTTTCTTTTAAGCACCAGGCTTTGGTGTAATCCCTTTATCTTTACCTTTCGCCTTTTAAGAAAGACGACCAACTTTAGATGGAAGAAACTCATTGTTGGAATTAGACGTATCCTCGGGCTCAACCTGCATGTCTATGTTAGATAAGAAACAAAGGCAACAATATTGTTAAAACAGATAAGATTATTTTTTACTTCCTTGGAGCGCGAAGGAGACGCCTTTAATAAATTCTTCCTCTTCTATTTTTATATCTGGAGTTAAAGACGGTAATGAATAAAATAAGGAAGCAAAAGGAGAAGAGAAATGCATAAAAGGGCGGCAATGAATTAAAATAAATATACCTCTTTCTGTTCCTCAGGCCAATGAAAGATCCAAGGTTTTTAAGTAGCAAATTTATCAGGAAGAGGAAGATTTGATCCTTCAACACCTCTACCAGTAATATACGGGCCCTCCATAATAAGAGGAAACTCCATCCAGTGAGCATCCTTGGATAAGCGAGCAAAATCATTAGCTTTATTGTGAAAATCAACGTCACGCATAATTTTTTCATCCTCCGCGAAACCATCCGCCCTCTTCAAGCGAATACCCCAACGATAGCGTTCATTAGCAACAAGGGTGACATCATAATGCTTAAAAAAGTTCTCCACTGTATAATCTTCTTTCTTAGGTGGAACTTTCACATGTTGAGGATAGGAAGATTCCAAGCCAGCAGCGCGGCGAGAATACTCTACCATAATCCTAATGCACTCACCACTTAATTGGAACATTCCACGATAAAATTGAATATTCGCCAACAACTCATAAAAAAAAGGGATGTCCGTATTGTAAAGAGGAATGGGGAGCCCAGCAGAAAGTTGTCCAAGCGAAATAATGACTTTTTGGTCATCCCGTTGTTCAGACGCGAACCAATCAAGTCCAAGCACGGTATTATGGCTCGAACCTTGAGGAACTGTCAGTGTGATTCCTTTGGGTTTAAGTTCATCCTTTAGTCTTACAAGTTCCTTAAGAAATTTCTGTCCTGCGCGAGGAGCCATTCAAAGTATGGGAATATGGAATAAAGAGAGAAAAGTTAGAAAAGTTCGAAATCAGAATGATCAGATCAATCAAGGTGAAGACAATAAGGATTTCAAATTGGTGAGATTAAAGTCGAAAGAGGGAATGATAAATTAGAAAAGAAGAAATAATAAAAGATGATGAATTAAGTAGCAGCAGAAGATAATGTTGCAGAGGAAAAGAAGAAAGAAGGTAAAAAATAATAGTGAAGGCATATTAGGGTAGATAAAAGATTTCATTCCTCTTCCGGAGATATTCCATCCCACAGGCGCATTAATTGGAGGAGAGATAAGAAGAGGCGGTTACCAGTAAAAAGGAGATTCAGTAGAAGACGTGTCAGTGAGTGGTAAAGTCAACACGTGTAGACGGTCATGCCGAAATTCCGGAAAAATGTCGGTAGATCTAAGAGAATACAAAGAGGTGAGTTGATGCGATAAAATGAGTCTTCTCTTACCGCGCTTTCCTTCAAAAAGAAAGATACGGAAGAGGAAAAATGTGGGTGCAAAATACCGCACAACTGATAGTAGGGCGAAGATATACATTTGGTATCAGGCGAATATGTTGCACTCATTATATTTCTGCTGACGAATGAGATGACGTCACCAAGTCACACCAAAAGTGTGAAGATCAGCGCGGTAGTTAAAAATCAGCGCGGCAAGATATAATGAAGGGCGATAGTAACGCTCTCCCAGATCCGAAAATAAGGGCTTTATTACTTCTCCTCCACTATGTAACCCCTATAAAAGGGACAACAAGCCATTGTAAGAGAGAGAGACCTTTTTGAGAGCTGAGATAGGAATTTTAGGAGAGAGAAAATAGTCTTGTTTTCCAAGTTAGGGCTTTCATTCAATTCTTTTGTATTTGTTCTATCATTAAATGAAATGGTTTAGAGTTTGTTTTATGATGTCTTAGATTTAATTGATAGATTTACTTGGGTGTAGGTTGTAGGATTTCCTCCAACTAAAAATCCTATGGTTAATGATTAGATTTAAATGAAATGATTTAGAGTTTTCTCTGCAAATTAAAACCCTAGAAAATCTTCATATTTTCTATGCAGCAGAAAGAAAAAAAAAAGAAAAAAGTAGATCTGGAAAAGTAAATGAAGATGAGAGAGAAAGTAAATCTGAAAATGATTTCATCTCTCTTGATAATTGAATATATATGTCTAGGATGACGTCATAGATGATGTAATGGAACCAAAAGGGTATTTCTGCCACTACAAGATAACAGTTACATCATACATGATGTCACTCTAGGACCAAACCATTATTTTTAGGACCAAACCATTATATATAATTTTAAAAAAGGACCAAACAGACAGTTGACTTGATCAACTGGACCAAACTCACTCTAATATATTATTTCTGGGACCTATTGGTATTTCCTACAATTGTTATCCACCGGGACTGCACAAGAAAGTAAGAAACAAAATAACAAAAATTTCAAAATAAAAGCAACATAAGTTTACGATTAAATTAAAAATAGCTTCAAAGGTAGCAAACAACAATATAATCATTTTGTTTTTATTACTTTTTCTTCTTACCCCAAATAATCTGATCAATGAGCGTTTCTAGAGCATGCCAAGAAGATCCACCTTCTTCCATTGCATTTCTAGCTTTTTCGCTGAGGTTTTTCACACTCTTCCTAATTTCTTTTCCTTTCTCACTTTCTATATTCATCAACTCTTTCACTTTCTTCGCAATACACTCGGAACTGAAAAACCCACGAACAGATCCATTCTTTGTTACAACCTTAACACCAATACCATAATATTCTTCAACCATTCTAGCATTCCAATATTGATCAGCTGTGATTGGAAATCCCAACAGTGGTACTGATTCACAAATGCTTTCCAACATGGAATTCCAACCACAATGACTCATAAACCCCTCAACAGAATCATGCCTTAGTATTTCAAGTTGATCAACCCATTGATTCTTCACCAATAGTCCTCTTCCTTTCACTCTCTCTTCAAACTCACTCATAAATTCATCGTCTCCGGATGACAATCGCAAAACCCACAAGAAATGTTCCCCAGAGTTCTCCAATCCAATAGCTAATTCTCTGAACTGCTCGATTGTAATTTCTGCCAGAGACCCAAATGCAACATACAAAACAGGTTTATCCGCATCTAACATCTCATCAAGCCAGTTAATCCACGAGGACTTTTTCTTGTGTTCATCCAAATTTGCAACTTTTGCAGCTGCAGCTAGACAGAGTGGCCCAACAGACCAAACTTTTGGTGGTGATTTTTCTCTGTTCAAGTAATCTTCAAATTCGGACTCGAGTTCATAGAAACTGTTGGAGATTATGCCGTCAGTTTTACTTGTTGCCTTGAATATATCTGTAAATAAATCAGTCGTTTCACCTGGTTGTGGATCAGTAATTTCAGGTTCAAGATCATTCTTTGTTAGCTTGATGTTAGGAAAATTTGGAGCAAGTGTAAAAAGCTCGTCATTGGAGTCGACAGGAAAATCTTGATTCGCAAGGATATGGTAAATCGTCACCGTGAAGTTGCTACATGCATTGAATTCATATCTAGGTATACTTAACTTGGAAGCGGATTCGAGACTCCATGGAAAGAATACATCAGAAATTATACAACTGACATCCGGGTGAAGACTCTCGACAACTCTTTCAAATTCAGGTTGAAGGAGTTTAGTTTTATTAGCAAACGCGAAAAAGAGAGAAGGTGATGGTAATTTATCAGCACTCTCGATCCCTTGAGGAATATCAGGATGAGTAAATTTTGGGAATGTTAAGTCTACAATTGAAGCTTTTGTATCGCATAGAGACCGACGGATGAATGCTGAATTTGCCTGAGTTGTGAATATGGTGACAGTGATATTGTTACGGTGAAGGAAAAGGAGACGAGCTAGATTTACGAGTGGAATTATATGACCTTTCGCCATGAACGGAAAAATAACTACATGAAGCAATCCTGGAGGAGGAGGAGGAGCAGCAGGAGGAGGAGGAGAAGAAGAAGAAGAAGACATTTTTGTAATGTACTTCTCACTTGCTCTCAGTCATCTTTATATTTCGAGCGTCAAAGCAGTAATAGAGTCGTAAAC
>JAJJMB010002583.1:0-10097 GCA_023531105.1 Papaver atlanticum | reverse complement strand
CACATAAATACCTATGAGTTTTTGTTCCGTCTTTTGATAAATCAAGGTGAACAGGAACCAATTGATAAACCAGTCTTATATTCCCGAAGAACAACCTAGTATTATCAATCACCTCACAATAATCTTAATCGATTAACGAAACAAGATATTGTGGAATCACAAACGATGAGACGAAGGTGTTTGTGATTACTTTTCTATCTTGCCTATCGGAGATATAAATCTCAAGCCAATCTTACGATTGCACTCACACACGATAGAAACAGCAAGATCAGATCACGCAGCTACAGAGAAAATAGTTTGGTCTGGCTTCACAATCCCAATGAAGTCTTTAAGTCGTTAACCTACGGGGTGTCGTGAGAAACCTAAGGTTAAAGGAGAATCGACTCTAGCTATGCAACTAGTAACACACAGAAGTGTGGGGATTAGGTTTCCCAGTTACTAGAGTTTTCCTTTATATAGTTTTCAAATCAGGGTTTGCAATCTAAGTTACCTTGGTAACAAAGCATTCAATATTCACCGTTAGATGAAAAACATGATTCAACCAAGCTAATATCTTTCAACCGTTAGATCGAACTTAGCTTGATATACACAAATGAAATGTACCCTCATTTAGGTTTATGTAACCGTACCTAAACGTGTACACCATGTTGGCTCAACAATAGTTAACCGAGGTTAGCCATATGAACACTCTCATATCAACCTTGTTCATCTTAACCATAACTAGTTCAAATGACTCAAATGAAACTAGTTAAAGAGTTGTTCAATTGCTATATTCTCATAGACGTATACAAGAACACAATTGAAGCAAAATCGGTTTGATTCACTTAAATCAATTCATGAACATTATAGCCAAGGTTTGCAAAGATTGCATTCCTTATTATATAAATGAATAAGTTCATGTACACAACCGATTTTAGAACTTTAACCTTCAAGTATGCAAACGGGTACGCATACTTGAAATACCCGGACCAAGATTGAGTTTTGCCAGTACGCAAACGGGTATGCGTACTTCCAATCCCAGCAGAAATATTCGGACATGAACCTTACGCCAGTACGCGAACAGGTGCGCATACTTAGGTTCCCGGATTTCTCAAGCCAACAGGTACGCATACTGTGAGAGTCCAAACTTTTTCTCGGGTTTAACTTAACCCGTTAGTCAAATTTTGGAATTGGAGTGACCCAGAAACCAATGCTTTAGTGTTTGTAACATTTTGGGGTGCCTTGGTCATAATCTGTTAGTGCTAAAATAGCAAACTTGCATTTAATCCCACCACTAGGTGCCGTAGTAATCTTTTACATGTCTCTACACTTGTCCTTCAATTTTCACCACGTGTCTGCATTTAGACCTAAATTTCTTAGTTCCTTGTTTTGTCCGGTTAAAGAAATATATCTGGGGGGTCAGAGTTTTGTTCTTGACTTTCTCTTCTATTTTTTTCTTTTCTCTTGTGATTATTCTGCTCTCTTCGGAAATAAACAGAGACGTAATTGAAAATCACAATCAGTGAACTCGGTTGAGACATGGCTATATCAAATTACTGATGCCGTTTATGTTGGTTGGCGGTGTAAGAAAATTCTCTTGCTGTTCTCTGGATTTGGAAAGATGAGTTTCTTGACCGTGAAATCAGTCAATATGTGATGTTGCTGTTGTTTGAATAGATGATGAATGGATGAAATTCATAGAGGGTTTAGAGTTCTATAAAATTAGAAGCATTGGGTCTGTACCTGGATTACAAATTTGTAATGGTTTTGGACTGTGTTGAGAGAGTTGGGTTATCACCCAATCGAGAATTTGCAGGGAAGGAGATGCAAAAGAAAGGGGTTAAAAATCTACAACAAATGGATCTTCTCACCAACAACCAGATGTATACAAGCTGTTAGATAAAATACCCCAAAAAGGAGAAGAAAATGGGGGTAAGGGGCTCTTATTGCTTTACTTACATATTCATTTATGGATTTGGATGTTCATGAATATTATGTGATATGGGATCTCTTTCTAACATCTGTGTCGATTACAAATAATTATTGATACCTGCTTGCATGATTGTTCTAACGGGTTGTTAATTAATCCATAAATGGATAACAAAAAATAGATGATTGTCTTATGCTGTAGTCAAATGATTAAAATCTCTTTCGTTAACTAACTTCTTATGTTTTCCTAATATATATTGTCACTCAATGTACCATGAATGGAGAATTATGTGAGCTGGTCTTAGGTTATATCTAAGAGACTTTTAGCTAAAGAACAAATGAGTTCTCAGCAAGAAATAAGAGTTAATGTGGTGAAGCATGCCTAGTTCACATTCAACTGTTTTCTATTCTTCTTAATTATCTCTTGGGTGTTTACTCTAATGCTTTATAAAATGTTTAGTTTTACTTGGACAGGTGGGTAAAAAGATAAACTTGCTATGTTTTGAAATCTGGAATCTAGAATAAAATTCATTTGCGAGACGCTGCAAGGGCAGCTGTTTAGAGGCCAACATTTTGTGCGCATAGGCGAAGATTTAGCTGATGTTCCCTTCACAACAAGTGTTCGCTTAAGTGTCCTCTATATCATATTAAAAGGGCATGTCGTTCGGACTTGTAGTTTGGAAGATAGAGCTTAGAATGTACAGGCAGTGCAGGCTGATAATTTCTGAATTCAGCACCTGTGTCGGTTTTGCCGTGTGATTTTAGGCCATTTAGACTCTGAATTAGGTATGAGGTTCTTCTAAGAATCCGTAAAGGGTTGTCTGCTCTTTCCAAAATGATATAATATGCTTAATTTGGTTCTGTAATTTAGGAATTATGACTTCTCAAACATAGCACGTCAGTGTTGGGAAATCTGGAAAACTAGCGTACTCGATTTTCTGTCAGACCTGTTTGACAACAGTTTCGACCCTCATAGAAATAAAATTAGCTTAAGGTCTCTTCTGATCAAATAAAGGCCTCTGAACGCCGGTTCTAGTGAGATATTAACTGTCCCGTTCCGACTTATATGTAGTAAGATATGGCCTGAAAGGTAAAGCATGCATAGCTAGAATTTGGCTTGTACGTCTTTTTTTTTAAATCTTTTAAATATGCTTGCATTTGTGTTGTCTTTGGTATCATTAGCTATTGGGGTCGTAGAACCGTTGAGTGCTTAAGATACCTTGTTGTACTTTGTATTTAATTGTTGGAATTTATTTGTGTTTGGTATGGAGAAAGGAGTTTATGGCGATAAATGAATTAGGGAGCAGAGAACTAGGGAAGAACTGGGAATGGATTTCGATAGTGGAGAAATGGGCTATGGGTTCACTGAATCTCATTTTAATATCTTTTCATATTTTGTGTTTACATGAGCGTTTTATTCTTTGGTGTATAGCATTCAAAAACTTAGTTTTTAACTTGTGTTTATGCAGACTTATGACACTTAATGCATAATTTAGTGGTTAGTGTTCTTTTAAGAACTCATTTTGTTCACGAATGGTTGGAGTATCAATTTGTTTGCTACATGATAGTGTCAGTGGCTTGCTGTCAGATTGATAAGTGGAAAATATGAGTTCTAGTTATTCTAGTTGGATCTTTTATGAGTTTTGCTGTGAATGGGAATTTCATGGGAACTTATAGGGAGAACTATATACCTATAAGATCTTCTGCGTAACTAGTGGTATAATAAGCCCGCGGCAACTTTAAAGGGGACTTCAGATTGTGCATTTGGTGAATGACGATGAATTGTTCTTTTGTATGCCGGTGGCTGATAGGTAGCCCCAATGCATACGTCTGTGTTTGTTTTAGATCAGTAATTAGGATTTTCTTCTTTGTATCTTCAAAAAAGGGATCTAGTGTGTTTTGTACTGGTTTTGTTAAGTAATGCCGTGAGTCGGACTGATTATAATAGAAGATATAAGTGATGTGAATGGTTTACACGTTTTTAAATAAATGAGTTTTGATGTAGTATGTAAATTCAGGATTTTTAAACTTGTTCATTATTTCTACTTTGAGGAAACTTAATGTCTGTTGATTAGGTAGTATCTCATGAGTCCGTTAACTGAGTAGGCTTGCATAGCCAATGTATTGTGAGGCATTTTATTAAGCTCACTTGTGTGAGAATTCAGTTCTATTTGGTTAATGGTAGATTTAGCTGAATATCTCTTGATTCCCCTTAAATGTTATGTATGAATCACATACCAGTATGCAGATGTAGTGTATAAATTTGGTGTTCTGCTCTAATTGGAATCAGTTTACTTGATAGCTGATAAGAGACAGTTGCTACCATTATGGGTAGTTCACACCATCTAATGAAAAAGACGAACTACGGTCGTGCTTGATCCCGTCGAGCAACGGAGAGGGTACGTAGGCAGCCGCTATGCGGTTCAGCACAACTCCACAAGGTTGTTCATATCATCTGAAAAGGGTTGGTTGCTGCTTCGCAGTTCACATCACCTATTCGGAGATGATTGCAACCTTGGCATAATATATCGTTCGTAAGAGGTAGTTGCAGTATTAGTTGTTCATACTACCTAGTGAGAGATGATTGTTACCATCTCTCATGTTAGGCAACTGGCCGTGTAAATTATTAGAGTTGGCAACTGGCCATTTCCCATTTTTGGCAATTGGCCATATAAATTGTTGGAATCGGCAACTGGCCGTTTCTTATTTTTGGGCAATTGGTCGTCTGTTATTTTGGGCAATTGGCCCTCTGTTATTTTCGGCAAATGGCCGCCTGTTATCATTGGCAACTGGCTGTCTCTGATTTTAGCAACTGGCTATATTTTATTTCGACTGGCTATATTTTATTTCGACAATTGGCCGTCTCTTATTTTAGCAACTGGCCGACTCTTATTTTTGGAAATTGGAGCCCTTGTGGAATTCTATGAGTATTATGGTATGTGACTTATGTTCATAGAATTCTAACCTTGAGACTAATAAAATTTCTACCGTGTGCAGGATTATGAATGAACAATTTTTTTACTTGAGTGGCGTATCAGAGAGTCGGAGCTTGCCAAGCGGGTCGTAACCCGACCCGTTGGGAGCAAAAATTCCCTGGTCCGTCACACATACTATGGTTCCCGGACATGGATTGCATATGTGCAAGAGTACACAACATGTCATATCCAATAATTGGTTAAGTGTTCTAAACTCTTATTTCAATCATTGAAACTTTCTTAGAGGATGACAATAGCCGTTTTCACACACTATTAGCATCAAAGCAATTTTCAAGTTATTGAAATAATCATAACGAAACATTCCAAGTCTACACCAAATGATTGTATCACACAAACCATGTAAGATGTTACTCGGCAATATTCACATGATCATCTTTTGACTTGCGTCAAGAATATAAGATGAACTTGGTCGAAGCGAAAGCTTGCCAACACATATTCCGAGAAATATGTAAGCGAGTTAAACTCAGCTCGAAATCTCAAATGTGTATAATAGAAAACTATATCGTAACACGACTTATGTCTCAATATAGGAGATAGAGAAGAAATAGACTTTCCAAGTGATAGATGAGTTTCAGTCTCCACATACCTTTTGTTGATGAAGTTCTACAAGCTCTTCTTAGTAGTTCTTCGTCTTCAAATGATGAACGCCGTGAAGTCTAAGGCTCAACTACACAATCTATGTCCTAGTCCGAGACATCTATAAGTAGACTAGAAATCAAGACTTATAGTTTTGATCACTAACATTGACAAACATGCTAGAGATAGCAACGCATGCGAGTTCGACCGAGCAGTGCTCTAATAATCTCCCCCTTTGTCAATTTTAGTGACAAAACTATCAATACATTAGGATTACAAAATAAATAAAACATTGTAGCTTCTCATCCAAATGCTTGATCTCCTTGGCATCTTCAACACGACTCGAAATCTTCGTCACTTCCAAGTACTCCATGATTCTAAACGTGTTCAACTCAGCATTATAGTTGTTGAAGATCCGTAGCGATAACAATGAGAAAACAAATACTCTCAATCATTGTTATACAATGTCATAGTATCATTACACATCATCAAAGTTCAATTATATCACAACTTTGACAACAATACTATGGTGATATGTATCACTCCCCCTTAGTCAATACTTCATCTCGACATGAAAACCGCTCCCCCTTACATGATGATCCATAAACCATATGTATTTGTAGTATGAAACTACACATTAATTCTCCCCCTTTTTGTCAATATAAATTGGCAAAGGTACGAAAACTAGTGGGATCCTCATGAAATTTTCATAGAGATACTTCATGACCAAAAGAGAATAACAAACCAATTTATTTAGATGCAATCATATAGACGAAGCTAAATGCATTCATCAAGGAGTTTATAAAGGTACAAGATAACCCCTATAATATTCCACAACCGCACTTCCCACAAAGATTTGATAATTAAGCACAAGGTCAAAAAGAACTCTCCCCCATAAAATGTCATTCCCGAAAGAACAACAAGAGCGACCTTACTTTTACGAGAAAAGAAGGATTTCTTTGGATATAATCAAATCACATGAGAACATGAATTTGTATCCAAAAATCACAATTGAATTAGCCACAAAAATGATCAATTCAATTGGCCATGCTCAACATAAGAGAACTTACGGAGCAACACAGTATATGCACAAAGATGTGGAAATTCTAAGTTATTTGGAAGATGATTTTTGCAATATTAATCTTTATGGTTTTATATATTGCAAAATGTTATGGGATATGTTGTTTACGTCCGTGAACCTTGACTGTCCCATACTTGTTTAAAAGTTATCTCTATTATGTCGGTATGAAAGTATTGATAAAAGATATAATGAACTTTTGAACACAAAAGTTAAGCCTTTTATGTCATTATGCAAATATTGATGGAAGAAAGGATTAACTTTTGTTTACAAAGATTAAGTCTATTATATGTCATTGTGCAAATAGTGATGAAAAATAGAATGAATCTTTGTTTATTCCGCAGTATTGGTCATTTTTAAAATAAATAAATCTAAAAGCATTGTAGATGAAAACGTTGGACATAGCTATGTACTCACAATAATGGTTATTCCAAACCCTAGTTATCCTTCTTAAAAAACACAAGAATAAAATTCTCATAAGAAGTTTTCTAGACATTGAGACCTCTGAAAAATTCTTTATCGTCCCCGAACTCCTTGTCGTCAAAAGCCATGGGAACATATGGTTCGTGAAGAAAGGAGTCAATTCCAACAAACCTTCTAGGCTGATGATGTCGAACCAAGGCCTTCCGAATTTCAAGAGTTCTCATAACAAAAGCCTTATTTGGTGAATCTCCTTCCTTGTTTCCTTCAACTCTTCAAGAACACCATAAAACTTCTGAGAGTTTGAAGGAACAACTCTTGGCTTCTTCACATTCCTTCTTTTTCTTTTCAAAGTTGGAGGTAATGGAGATCTTTCTTTTTCCTTTATGATTGATGGCTTAACAATCATATTGACATCTTTTCCATCAGAAGACATGATGCTTGGAGTATCCATATGCGTACGGTTTTGTGAGAGGAATTCACAATCTAAACTCAACAAGCAGTCTTAAGATATAAAGAGCTTCAGAGAAGGAAAAAGGAATGTACGGTTACAAAGCCTATAAACACAGGTTTGTGCACGTGCAACTCACAACCCTAAGAAGGGTAGAATTGTCAAGAATAACCTTCTTTTATTGATTGACCAGGGAAGTCCTTTCCAATATCAATTAGATATGGGAGAATTCCAAACTTGCAAAACACAACAAAGCTAAGAAAGAAAAACACTAAAAAGAAATATTTCTCTTTTCCTAAAGCCTGAGGTGTGCTCAATCTTGACTCTTTTGTTCAGGCACATGAGACAAGATGCACCAAACAACACAATCAAGTTGTGCTGCGGTGAACAATAATCTGTCCACCATAACCTTTTTGAAAGGAATTCATAGACCCCTGTCTCTCAGAATGTTTAGACCATACTTTCTTCACTAGTAGTCTTGTCTTATCCTTGGAAACTAACTTCTTCGAAGAAGATAAAATCTTACATACCTCAGAGGTTTTTTGAACAAGTTTGAGCTTGTTTGCTAATCGATTCGCTCTTCGTTGAAGTTTGTTGACATACCTTAATTTGTGTTTGTACTTGAAACACTTTGAAAGTTCATGACCTTTGAGTGAACAATAAGAGTATGTCAACCTGGAATATGATTCAGACGCCCGAGATGTGAAAGCTGCTAGACACATAGTGGAACCTGAAAAATTAGACAGAGAGTTTCCAACAAAAAGGTCAACTTTTTCTTCCAGACTGGTTGAGTTCTCTTCTGAAAGAATATCAAGATTGATGTATGTATTGCTACAATTATCAAAATCAATATTTTCACAAAGAAGCGCAACACTTGATTTTTCGTCTTCATTAGAATCATAGTGATCAGACATTTCATCAAGAGTTGCAGCAAGACCTTTGTTCCCAGTGTATTTTCCACGGTTCGGACACTCATTTGCAAAATGACCAAAACCTTTACACTTAAAGCACTGTGGCATATCCTCGTCATCAGTCTCGTCAACATCCCTGTTTTTAAGAGTAACACGATTGTGAGGTTTAACTGATGACTTAGGTTTATCTCTGGAGAACCGTTTACTTCTCTTCAATAGAAGATCTCTAAACTGTCTTGTGGTAAAAGAGACTGACTTGTCAAGATCTTCATTTGATGAATCAGCCTCAGAAAGATCATCTTCAGAGATGCAAACACTTTTACTTTTGTCAAGTAATTTAGTGTTCTTTTGTGCTTTGAAAGCAACATCCTTTCCGGATTTGGATGTATGCTCATGATCAAAGATCTTTAATTTCCCAACCAGCGTATTTCTGGAGAGAGCATCAAGGTTATTTCCCTCAATGATGGCATGCTTCTTAGAGTCGTATCTAGATGGCAGCGATCTGAGAATTTTCATCACAATGTCCTTTTCAGGAATAGTCTTACCCAATGCAAAAGATGCATTAACAATTTCAGACACTTTGTGATTAAACTCATCAAATGAATATTCATCTGCCATACGAAGGTTTTCCCAATCGGAATTTAGGTTTTGAAGCCTGACTTCCTTTTCACTGGTATTCCCTTCAAATACGGTTTTTAAGATATCCCAAGCATCTTTAGACCGAGTGCACGTAGTCACATGGTACTGAAGATCTGGGGTAATGGCATGAATGATTGCATTCAAACCGTCGGAATTTTTCTGTGCAGCAAGAATCTCAGCAACGTCATATGCACCAATATCCTTTGGAACGGTCGCATCTCCTACTGCAACAACGGTAGCATCATAGCCATTAACTACATAAACCCATGATTGAAAATCACGCGCTTGAAGAAAGGCACGCATAGCAATTTTCCACCATAAGTAATTTGAGCAATCGAAGACTGGTGGTACGTTTATAGAGATAGCACTTCTGTCCATATCAGATTGCTACAACACACAGACTTATAAGGTCTTTAACGTGTTTGCCTGCTCTGATACCAATTGAAAATGCGGGGGTCTAACAACAAAACCCAACAATTCGTTTGGCAATCTGAGAGGACTTACTCCAATATACTTTCTAGAGAATCAACTAGACAGTGAGACTCAATCTAGAGAAAAATATATACAAGAGTTTATATCTCTATCTCTCAATTCAATATGCAATCAGCAAATAGGAATTTGCGAGCCCGATTAAATATAAGAGAAGTAACTTGAACGGTACCAAAGACCAATGGTCAAGGATTAATCAATTTCAATCAACAACCAAAGGTTGGATTTCCTAATCTATCGATACAACGCACAACCAGTGATATTTCAATTATGTAACAAAATATAATACGGAAAAGAAATAACGCAGACACCAGAATTTTGTTACCAAAGAAAACCGCAAATGCATAAAAACCCCGGGACCTAGTCCAGCTTTGAACACCACACTGTATTAAGCCGCTACAGACACTAGCCTACTACCAATGAACTTTATACCGGACTGTAGTTGAACCCTAATAAATTTCACACTGATTCAAGGTACAATTGTGTTCCTTACGTCTCTGATCCCAGCAGAATACTACGCACTTGATTCCCTTAGCGGATCTCACCCACAACTAAGAGTTGCTACGACCCAAAGTCGAAGATTTGATAAACAAATCTGTCTCACACAGAAAAGTCTATTGGAATAGATA
>JAJJMB010002579.1:0-11870 GCA_023531105.1 Papaver atlanticum | reverse complement strand
AATGCTCAACTACACTTTCTATCCTAATCCGAGACTTAGCTATAAGTTGACTATAAATCAAGGCTTATAGTTTTGGCAACTAAACTTGATAACAAGCTTGAGATAGCAACGCTTGCGAGTTCGAACGAGCAGTGCTCTAACAATCTCCCCCTTTGTCAATTTTAGTGACAAAACTATCAGTACATATGAAATACAAATAAATAAACTTTGTAGCTCTCAATCCAATGCTTGATTTCCTTGGCTCTTCAACATTACTCGAAATCTTCGTCACTTCCAAGTACTCCAATGATTCTGAACGTGTTCAACTCAGCATCAATGTTGTTGAAGATCCGTAGCTATAACAATGAGAAAACAATTGCTCTCAATAATTATTATACAGTGTCATAGTATTATTACACAGCATCAAAGTTCAATTGTATCACGACTTTGACAACAATACTATGGTGATATGTATCACTCCCTCTTAGTCAATACTTCATCTCACATGAAAACCACTCCCCCTTACATAATGATCCGTAAACCATATGTATTTGTAGTATGAACTACACATTAATTCTCCCCCTTTTTGTCAATAAAAATTGGCAAAGGTACGAAAATTAGTGGGATCCTAATGAAATTTCCATAGAGATACTTCATGACCAAAAGAGAACAACATATCAACTTATTTAGATGCCATCATATAGCCGAAGCTAAATGCATTCATCAAGGAGTTTATAAAGATACAAGATAACTCCTACAATATTCCATAGCCGCACTCCCCACAAAGATTTGGCAATTAAGCACAAGTTCAATTAAGAACTCTCCCCCATAAAATGTCATTCCCGAAAGAACAACAAGAGCGACCTTACTTTCACAAGAAAAGAAGGATTTAAAAGAATACTTTGATACCTAACAGAAATGTTATCTATGAAGAAACAAATACGAAATTGAAACAACACTACACTGATGTTCTAAGCCTTGATTGCCCAAAAGATATGAATGAGTCCAGGGGTAAAAGGCTAGAAAACTAATGAACCAAAACAACACCAATAGACTGCCGTAAGTGTTGAAATGTAGCAGTATCTAAAGTTTTGGTGAGGATATCAGCCAATTGTTGTTCGGAAGGCACAAATTCCATATTAATGATACCATTTTCATAGAGATCTCTAATAAAATGATATCTTATATCAATGTGCTTAGTTCTTGAGTGCTCAACAGGATTCTCAGTGATGCGAATCACACCTGAGTTATCACAAAAGATCTTCATTATTTCAGTCTCAATTCCATAATCAACAAGCATTTGTTTCATCCATAGAAGTTTAGTACAACACGAACCTGCAGCAATGTATTTTGCTTCGCATGTAGACAGGGATTGTGAGTTTTGTTTCTTGCTATGCCAAGCCAAAAGATTCAACCCAACATAGTAAAATTCCCCTGAAGTACTCTTTCTGTCTTCCACACATCCTTCCCAATCTGCAGCTGAATAGGCAGTAAGATCAGTGTTAGTATCAAAAGTATAAGACGGACCATATACCCGACAGTGTGTTGGATATATCGCATGATCCTCTTTACAGCTGCAAGATGAGATTCCCTTGGATTCGCCTGAAATATAGCACAACAACTAACACTAAAAGCAATATCAGGTCTAATAGTTGTAAGATATAAGAAGCTTCCAATGATAGATTGATAAAGCTTTTGATCCACATTTACTCATTTCTCATCTCGATGTAGCTTACCAGTAGTGGGCATAGGCGTCAGTTTTGGAGTTGACTTATCAAGACCGAACCTTGATACAAGATCCTTAGCATATTTTTCTTGAGATAAGTAAATTCCATCCTTGTGTTGTTGAATTTGTAATCCTAAAAAGAACTTTAATTCACCAACATTGCTCAATTCAAATTCTTTGCCAAGAGAGACTTGAAAATCTTTTGCAAGTTTCTTAGAAGTTGAACCATAGATGATATCATCTACATAGACTTGAGCAATGACAACATCTTTCCCACTCCATTTGGTAAACAAGGTTTTATCAGCTCCACCTCTCGAAAATCCTTTCCTAAGAAGAGAAGTAGTAAGTTTTTCGAACCAGGCACGAGGTGCTTGTTTTAACCCATATAATGCCTTTTTGAGCTTAAGGACATGATCTGGGAAATAAGGATTTTCAAAACCCTTAGGTTGAGCGACATAGACCTCTTCCTTTAAAGTTCCATTAAGGAACACGGATTTTATGTCCATTTGAAATAGCTTAACCTTGAGAAAACAACCATGAGCTAATAACAACCGAATAAACTCAAGGCGTGCCACAGGAGCAAAGGTTTCCTCAAAGTCGATACCTTCAATCTGTGAATATCCCTGAGCGAGAAGTCTAGCTTTATTTCTGATAATGGTGCCGAATTCATCAGACTTGTTCTTGAATATCCATTTGGTACCAACAATATTGATATTGGAAGGACAAGGTACGATCTCTAATACATCTTGTCTTTGAAATTGATTTAACTCTTCATGCATTGCATTGACCTAAAAGGGATCACTAAGAGCTTCATCAATATTTCTTGGTTCTACTTGTGAGAGATAACAACCAAAATTGCAAATATTTTGAAGTTGTCCTCTTGTCTTAGCTGTAGAATCTCTTCCTCCAATAATACTGTTAGTATCATGATTCCTTTGAACCCAGAGGTGTCATGGAGGAACACGTTCTTGTTCAACAGGAGCATCCTTATCAGAGCTCTTCTCCTCGTCACTGGAAATATCAGGATCAGTAACAGTTGGAACAACTTCAAATGATTCTGAGATTTCCTTGAATTTCTTAATTGTCTCAGTTGGAGGCAATTCGGCAGGAGGATTATCATGGTGAAAATTGCTTAGATCATCAATGATGACATTAGCAGATTCCATCATAACTTGGGTTTTAAGATTAAAGACTCGAAAACCACGAATATCGGAAGCATAGCCAAGAAAGATACCTTCATCGCTTTTAGTATCAAATTTCCCTCCCTGTTCTCGATCTTTCAGAATGTGGCACTTACTTCCGAACACTCCGAGATAATGTAAGTTGGGTTTCCTACCGTACCACAACTCATAAGGAGTGTTTAGGGTTTTCTACCGTAGGTAGACACGGTTGATCAAATAGCATGATGTGAAAACAGCTTCTCCCTAAAACCTTAAAGGTAAGTTTTTGTTATGGAGCATTACCCTGGCCATTTCCTGAATGTTCCTATTCTTCCTTTCTGCAACTCCATTAGCTTGAGGAGTGATGGGTGGTGAGTATTGTTAAATAATCCCCAGTTTGTCACAAAATTCAAATACCTTAGTGTCCTTGAATTCAGTTCCTCGGTCGCTTCTAATTTTCTTTAGTTTGCGACCTTGTTCATTCTGGATTCTATTAACAATAATCTTGAATTCATCAAGGGTTTCATTCTTATGAGCTAAAAATGCCACCCAAGTGAATCTGGTGTAATCATCTACCATAACTAAAGCATACTTCTTACCAGCAACCGTAGGTTATTGAATAGGTCCGAAGAGATCCATATGAATTAAATCAAGTGGAGCTTTAGTGAGAATATCTCGAGATGATTTTTGGTGAACTTTCGTTTGTTTACCCTTTTGACAGGCACCACAAACACCATCAATCTTTGCATTGATTTTGGGAACGCCTCTAACAAGTTCTTTTTTAATGATCTTAGTTAGAAGGTGATAATTGATGTGACCAAAACGCTCATGCCAAAGATGTGTAGATTTCACCTTAGTCAAATTGCAACAATTACTAAACTGAGTATCAAGAAGATAACTGTTATTTTTACCACGAATTCCCTGAAAAATTACTTTTCCAGTTTTTTCTACAATGTCGCATCCATTCGCATTGAAGACAACTCTATGGCCTTTGTCACAAATTTGACTAATAGAAAGAAGGTTTGCAGTTATACCTTTAACGTATACTACATCATGGATTTCAAGAACGCCAGGAAGTTTGATCGTCCCATTCTTTCTTATGTAGCAACAACTCTTATCTCCAAATATTACAGGACCTCCTTCAAAGTCGCTTGAATTCACAAACCACGAGAGATCACCAGTCATATGTCGGCTACATCCATTGTCAATAAACCATTGAAAGGGAGACGTTGATTTTAGAGCAAAAGCTCCCATACTAACACTACTATCCCGTTTAGGATTTCTTGTTAGATTTGTACACCTTTTTAGAGAATTAAACAGTTGTTCATCTTTCTTGTGAAGATTACTCGCAACCTTTAAACTTTTCCTGGAAGATGTACATGTATGTTGAAAGTGATTGTGAGAGTCACAGAACATACATGGACCAACATCTTTAATATTATTTGAGTAGTTCTGAGTCCCATCAGGTTTCACAAAGCCTAAACCTCGTTTATCTCCTGACTTGCGACCATTCTTCAAAGAAGAATTAAAAGAGTTATTCAAATCCATTGAAGAAACTTTGACAGACTTCAAATCCTTATACTTTGCAATTTCTGCAACAAGATCAGAATTGATCCGGATTTTTTCATCCAACTTTTTCTGGAAAATAACTATCTCTTCAGAACTTTCTCTAAGATCAGAATTAATTCCTGGTGAAGCGTTTATCGAGACTTTACTGTCCATAGAGTCATATCGCTACAAACACATACTTATGAGGTCTAAAACGTGTTTGCCTGCTCTGATACCAATTGAAAAAGCGGGGGTCTAACAAACACACCCAATATTTCGCTTAGCAATCTGTATGGACAAACTCCAATATAATTCCAAGAGAATCAACTAGACAGTCAGACTCAATCAATGGAAATATATCCAAGAGTTGTATCTATGTTTCACAATGTAATCAGCAAATCAAACAGATAGAAATCCGTGAGCCTGATTATTATGTGAAACAACTTGAACGGTACCAAAGACCAATGTAAAAAGTGTCAATCAATATAATCAACAACCAAAGGTTGGATTCTCTAATTGATTGAACTACGCACAACCTGTGATATTTCTATTATATAACAAAATATAATGTGGAAAAGAAATAACACAGACACTAGAAATTTTGTTAACGAGGAAACCGCAAATGCAGAAAAACCCCGGGAGCTAGTCCAGATTTGAACACCACACTGTATTAAGCAGCTACAGACACTAGCCTACTCCAAGTTAACTTCGGACTGGAATGTAGTTGATCCCTAACCAATCTCACACTGATCAAGGTACAGTTGCGCTCCTTATGTCTCTGAATCCCAGCAGGACTCTACGCACTTGATTCCCTTAACTGATCTCACCCACAACTAAGAGTTGCTACGACCCAAAGTCGAAGACTTGATAAACAAATATGTATCACACAGAAAAGTCTATTGTATAGATAAATCTGTCTCACAGAGATAAACTTATGAGTTTTGTTCCGTCTTTTGATAAATCAAAGTGAATAGGAACCAATTGATATACCGGACTTATATTCCCGAAGATTAGCCTAGAAATATCAATCACCTCACAATAATATTAATCGTATGGTAACGAAACAAGATATTGTGGAATCACAAACGATGAGACGAAGATGTTTGTGATTACTTTTTATCTTCCCTATCGGAGAATAAATCTCGAGCCAATATTAAAGAAGATAGTACTCAATACGATAGAAAATGCAAGATCCGAACATGCAACCACAGAGAAAATAGTTGGGTCTGGCTTCACAATCCCAGTGAAGTCTTTGAGTCGTTAACCTACAGGGTTTCGTGAAAAACCTAAGGTTAAAGGAGAATCGACTATAGTCGCAACTAGTATCACACAGGAGGTGTGGGGATTAGGTTTCCTAGTTGCTAGAGTTCTCCTTTATATAGTCAATCAATGTTACCTTAGTAACAAAGCATTCAATATTCACCGTTAGGTTGAAAACCTGATTAGATTCAAGCTAATATCTTTCAACCGTTAGATCGAACTTAGCTTGGTACACACAAATGAAATGTACCTTCATTTAGATATGGGTAAGTGTACCTAAATGTGTACACCTTGTTGGCTCAACAATAGTTAATCGAAGTTAGCCATATGAACACTTTCATATCAACCTTATTCATCTTAACCATAACTAGTTCAAATGACTCAAATGAAACTAGTTCTAGAGTTGTTCAATTGTTTATATCTCATTAAAGTATACAAGACACAATTGAAGCAAAATCGATTTTGATTCACTCGAATCAAGTCATGAATATTATAGCCACGGTTTGCAAAAGATTGCATTCCTTACTATATAAATGTACTAGGGCTTAACCCGTTCCGTAACGGCACGGGCCTTGGAGTATGTTGTGTTGTAAATTTCTAATCCTCCGGGAACCTTTAAAAACAAAAACCAATCGCCCTGGAGCAACCTCCCTATAGGCTATATAATACTCCCTTCGTTCCCGGAAAAGAGTTATTTTTCCTTTTAAATTTTGTATCTGCAAAAGAGGTACTCTCATTTATAATAGGATGAACATCCAAAACCATCTTCCCCAAACTAATGATAATTAGAGACAATAACAGTAATTAAATGTTTTGTCGAGGGTTTTTATTGAGGGTGGTTATGGAAATCTCCCCTTTTTTAATGGGAGCAAGGATTAGACCAAACTATCAATGAATTAGAAGCCCAGATTAAAATAAAGCCGCTAGATCCAATTACTTCAAAATTCGAAGAACAAAAAAATCCGTGTGAACTATTGGTGACAGCCACTGGATCGTTTGACTTTCTACATTTTTATATGATGAAGGCCGTTGATGCAAAAACGATCTCTTGGGGTGATGTAAAGGATTCCGTAAAGGCTTCAACTGAGGAACGTGGATCATTGTGATGATGGCCAACGCGCAATACTTACCTTCAGATTGTGTAAATTGGGAAAGTAACTCTTTTTCTGGAATTGAGGGAGCTAGAAAATATTCATAAGTTGTTTAACAAAAAAAAAATTCCGGTAAATCTAACTATGTTTAGACCTTTGATTTTTTTTCCTGGACAATCTCCATTTGTTATAAATATGTTTTACAATTACAATGTACTTCTTCTGAATGTTTCTTGCATCCACGGTTTCTTTATCTCTGGCAAAAGTCGGGTTCAGGTTTTGTGCCCTTGCACCGTTATATGCTCAACTACCTTTACATATTTATCAATGGCGGCGTATGTTCTTGAATATACCTTCGAATTTATTATGTGCAAAAGTACTCCTAGTTGGTGTTTGCCTTTCTGGATGTTATTTGTAATATGCACCTCAATTTCTAATGTCTCTTTTATTCATGGACTGTTGGGAATTTGAATCTTATGATCTTGTTTTTTTTAATCTTATATTTTTGTTCTTTTCCCATCGTATTAGAAACGTCTCTTTTAGGCGGTACTTTTGGATGAAATGTTGAAAGTACTTTTGGATGAAATGTTGAAATGTTGGCGGTACGTAAGATAAAATTGGAAAGCTCTACATAAAGGGGGGAAAAGAAATAATAGCAGCTTCATCCGGGCATCTACCATTGTACCTACAATGATCGAAAAGTACACGATAGCTTTAAGTTGTGCCGGAGAGACCTATTACTCTTGTAATGCTACTGTTGATTCAACCGACCATCAAATAAATGTCCATTCTAAACTTTTAGATTCAGACCAAGTAAAGGAACATATATTAGATAATCATATCACCATGGTTACATGGTGGATTTCCAGTAATTTAACTTAGGGTATAAATCAGATCCAACAATGCCACTGTGTGCCTGGATCGTGATAAAAGATCGATACTAAAAATGTAAAAAGGGAAACACATCGAAATGAAATGCAGCAAGGAAAACACACCAGAACAAAATGCAGAAAGCAGAGATGAAATGTACGTAAGCGACGGCGATTACTGGTAGGTGTTGTTTTACTTATTTGAATCCTAAAAGAAACAAAGATGTGAGTCTTCACGGTGCTTATTCTGCGGCAAAGGTAGATGCCGAGGTTGCCTCGGGTATCTTTTGCAGGCAGGGCTAAAAAAAGGTCAAGACTTCACTGTCCTGGGGGAGGAGGTTAGAGCCGTCAAGGATCCTTTGCTAGAGCATGACTGAAGTCGATAACAGTCATGTAATAATCTTTCTTGTCTGCCGACCTAAATTATCATCTCCCCATCTCCAAGCTCTTCAACAGCTTCAACAAATGTACCAATAAGCCAACTTGCTCGCCCACAACTCTTTGAATTGGAACTGCATCAAACAAATATACAAATATGTAAGACACCAATTAGCCAGTAATAAGAAAAAAAGAACATGAAAGTTGCTTAACTGTGTAGCTAACTCGAGAATCCACCTAAGTTACTTAAAAATGGTGGTCAATATCTAAGTCATCTCAATGTACCTTCATATTTTGTATGTACTATACTATTATTAGTCAGTTGGTGCTATTAATGTGAGTTATACTAACCACGTAAAAGAAAAAAAAAAAACTATAAAGAGAAAAGAAGGAAACATTTAAAGTAACTACCTCACATTTATGGACATGCTCATTATATTTCTAATCATACTGAAGACATAAAGATCTCTAATCGCTTTGAACATGTTATCATGAACCATCGCATCAGCCCCATGAGCTTGCACCTACAACACACAAAACACCAACCAAAACTCAATAATAAAGCAGTGTTGGAATATCTCATTCATCGACCACAATTTTTCTATAAGCCATATCGTTAATGTGAATCTAATCTAAACCTTTCTTATCCACAGTTGACCTTGTAACATGTATCAGCCACATCCCTGAATGGACAGTATAGCTTACACATTTTACAACAACTTTTTCTCTATGCCAATAAAGAAAATCTATAACACTAACGTCACCAAGTTTGTGGTCTGTATGGGCTGTACAAACCCAGACCAAGTAAAGATATTTTTTTTTAATCAGTAAAAGTAAGAATTGGCAATAAGAAGGCTTACAAAAAGTAAGCCAAAGAAACATGAGGGAAAATTCAGGCGCTGCCCACAAACCAAACAAACCCCAAGCCAAAAGAAAGACTCCCCTAAAACAAAGCTAAGCCATACACAGAGAAAAGCTACACAACAAAAAAATAGTATTCCAAATAGCTTTAATCTGATCCAAGCAAAGATTGGATAGTAGTAAATTCATGGGAAGAAGCTCCCATATAAACTAACCATTTTGTCATCTTCCAAAACTTCATCATGTTTCCTCGTTTGTTTTCCAGGTCCTTGAAATGAACGTTTACTTGCAATAGATTAATGGAAAAATAAGTCCGAGTTAGAGAATCTTTAGAATTCTAAACTTACAACAAATTTAAGCTTGTATTTAACTGTCATACTTTCTTCCTATTATTCCCTCGATGATATCTAGTGAATTCAAAAGGGAAATATCGAGTAACGCTGAGAATCATAAATATAGGCAGTATGCGAATTAATTAGATGATGATAGAATTAGAGTGATATATATATATATATACATATAAATCAACCAAACACACACTTAGACATTGATTTTGTAGAATACTTCACAGAATTCTAACAAATCACATCATTACCTTAAGTTCCTTTCCAGCCAAAGTTTTAGCTTAAACAAAGATTAACAATCCACATCATCAGGGATTGTATCAAACTATCAATCTAATTTGAGTCACCTCTGTATCAACAATCCTTTCCAGCACGTGTACCTTAACAATTCACATCATTACCTTAAGTTCCAATCCCTGAAAGTAGAGACATTCAGAAAGAGCTAAATTGTGTAAAATTCATAAACAAAACAAAGAGAAACCTCTGTAGGACGGCAGTTTGATACAAACATGCGAAACAAATCAACCACAAAATTAAATAAAAAAACACAAAAATCCTGACTTTGAAATCAAAAGAGAATCAAGTAAGCACCAACTTCGCTAACGCTAATAAATCCATGACCTGCAACAAAACAGTATTTACCAAATAAGAACAGCAAAATTTCAATACTGACAAATTAATCCTCACGGTAAAAACTGGCTAATTAGTAGTTTATAATCCTAATAAAGTGGAGATTAACATAATAGCTATAGATTTAAATTCTACAAAAATGAAAAGAATGAGTTGAGTAAACACGATGCCATTATCATTTTTGTTCAACAAAATAATCTAGAGTTGCACAGAGATTGTATTTGATATTACAAAGAGGAAATGAGGAAAAGGCATGAGATCGAAGAAAATAAAACTGATGATCAAACTTAATTTCTTCATTGAATGAAGAAGTAATTACCATGGGTACGACTGTCTGATGGCCCCTCGGTTTATCCCAACTACCGATCACTATTTCATCAAAGATCACAACATCAAAGAAACAAAATCCAATCAATTCTACAACTTGAATCTGAATATGCTTAAAAAAAAGGAAAAAAAAAAAAAAATTGAAGCTGAAACCAAGAGAACACAAAAGGGGGATAATTACCCTCCTTGCTTCATATACGGGGTTTTGATTCTTCAATTCTTCCGAATTTTTTTGGTGCTAGGGTTTGAGCCGCAATTTCTTGATACTCGAACATGAGTAACGTCTGCGAAACATGGCATGGATGCTGCAGAGAGTTGAAGAAGACAGAAAGATGCTTCTCTTCTTTTTCGTATTCTTACTCTGAAATTGTATTTGCGTCTGGATTATGAAAACATCAGGGAGAAGAAATGAAACAACATGCGATAATGAATGAAATTCATTTACTCAATAGAATTAATGAGATTCTGATTCAGGGGATCAACCAAGGCCATTGATTTATCTTTGCCAAGAACAAATCAATATGAAAAATTCACACACATTCGTAATCAAAAATATCATCTTGAGGGAATCAGAGAAGCAAGTGAAAAAAAAAATTATTAAAAATTTGATACAATTAACGAACAAAAATTTGAAAGAAAATTTGATTCTTCATGGACTCTCAAAATCATACCTGATTGTTGTTCCCAAAAATAAATTTGGTGATTCATCTTCTATGGGAACGATATCAAATATCAAAATCACGGAGAACATCTTTTGTTCCAAAAAAATTGGTTATTCATCTTCCCTGGTAAAGAAATCAAAGATCAAAATCAGGGAAAGCATCCCCAAGATTAACCGGAGGAACAAAATATGCCCTAAAAAGAAACCTAAGTGTTCCATGTCTAACAATGAAAGGCAAGAAAACTAAACGATGGATTTCTGTTTTTTTCGCAGCGGCGATATTTTTTTGGATCTGAGTTAGTGAGAGGAACGATGGGGTGAGAGAGAATGATGGGGTGTACGGTGGGGTGTCATAAACTTAGAATCTACGCCGCACGTGCGAGTAGTAGGGTGTGGTCAGGAGAACTACAGCCATGGATTTATCTTGTGGAGGAAAAATCTGAACCACCACTTACACAGGTAAACTTAGCTAAACTGTGCTTTATACTCTTGATTAGTTCATGAACAAACCGATTTTAGAACATCATCTACTTAGGTATGCGTACCTAAGTAACCGGACCAAGTTTGGGTTTCACCAGTACGCGAACTGGTACGCATACCATCCAAACTCAGCAGAAATTCCCGGACCTAAACCTTACGCTAGTACGCGTACCGGTTTGCATACCAGGTTCCCGTACTTTCTCAAACCAACAAGTACGCATACGGGTATGCATACCATGGTTCCCGGTCATGGATTACATATTTGCCAGTACACATAATATGCTTAAATCTATTTGTTCTAAACTCTATTTCAATCATTGAAACATTCTTAGAGGATGACAATAGTTGTTTTCACTAACTATTAACATCAAAGCAATTTTCAAGTTATTGAAATAATCAATACGAAACATTCAGAGTCTACATCAAATGAGATGTTACAAGGCGATTTTCATATGATCATCTTTTGACTTTCGTCAAGAGTATAAGATGAACTTGGTTAAAGCGAAAGATTACCAACACATATTTCGAGAAATATGTAAGTGAGTTAAACTCAACT
>JAJJMB010002574.1:0-13118 GCA_023531105.1 Papaver atlanticum | reverse complement strand
TTGGTGTTGGTTGATATAAATAGGTTGATTGGGGTCTCACTGTGGAAGAGAGAGTTTAGGGGGAGAATAGGAGACGTTTAGAGCATCAAAAAAATCCGATTTTTTTTTTACAGGAAGAACTGTTTTCTGCTGGTGAAGGGGGTACGAAGAACATAAGACCCTTGAAGACCGTCGTTTTTCAACAGTGCCCGTGACCGTATTCTTCTATCGTTTTCTGTAATAATTAGTTTTGTAACAAATATAAGTGTTACAAAACCCGATTTTTATCATTTTTCTCCCATTTCATCATTTGTGAACCATTTTTGAGTATTAATAAAGATGAATTTTTAGCATGTTTCCATGATAATGATGAGCTAATTCTCGCGTAACCAAGGCATGGAGGAAGCTATTGTTGCATGAATAATTGGTAATTATTTTACTTTTCTCTAATTTTGCAATTTATAATTCACTCAAATTACTGCTTTGGAGAATTTTAATTGTTTGCATAATTTTTCCTAATTAGTTGTGATTCAATTAGATAGGTTATGCTTTGGTTAGATAATCTATGCTTAAGGGATACAATTAATGTTTGAGAATATGCTAGATAATTTGTGAATTAAGAAAAAGAGATTTTAAAAATAATTAGAGTTTTGGAATTTTTATCATCATTTTCATGTGTAATAGTGGAATCTAGTGTCTTGGTTATTTTCACTCTAAAAAGAAAAAAAAAAATTTGGATTTAAATTTTCTCTACTTTTAGTTTAAATAAATCTAAATTCAATTACTTTCACAAGTCTTACGAACCTCATTCTTACCACTATCAAAATTCGATCAATAATTAGAGTTTTGAGAATATGCTAGATAATTTGTGAATTAAGAAAAAGAGATTTTAAAAATAATTAGAGTTTTGGAATTTTTATCATAAATTATTCATGTGTAATAGTGGAATCTAGTGTCTTGGTTATTTTCACTCTAAAAAATAAACAAATTTGGATTTAAATTTTCTCTACTTTTAGTTTAAATAAATCTAAATTCAATTGCTTTCACAAGTCTTACGAACCTCATTCTTACCACTATCTAAAATTCGATCACCGACCTTTGGTTGTTTATTGAAATTGATTGATACTTGAACATTGGTCTTTGGTACCGTTAAAGTTAATTTCTCTTGTATTCAATTAGACTCGCAGATTTCTATTTGCTTGAGTAAGTATTGAATCGAGAAATTGAGATATAACTCCTTGATATACTTTTTACTAAGATTGAGTATGACTGTCTAGTTGATTCTCTTAAAATTATATTGGAGTTAGTCCATACAGATTGCTAAGAGAATTATTGGGTGAGGTTGTTGTACCCCACTTTTCCAGTAACATTAATTGCAAACCCTGATTTGAAGACTATATAAGGGGCAACTCTAGCAAGTGGGAAACCTAATCCCCCCACCTCTTGTGTGATACTAGTTGCGACTAGATTCGATTCTCCTTTAACCTAGGTTTTTATAAAACCATTATAGGTTAAGAACTTAAAGACTTTATTGGGATTGTGAAGCCAGACCCAACTATTTTCTCTGTAGTTGCGTGTTCTGATCTTGCTTTTTTCTATCATGATTGAGTACTATCTTCTCTAAGATTTGCTCGAGATTTAGTCTCCGTTAGGAAAGATAAAAAGTAGTCACAAACATCTTCGTATCATCGTTTGTTATTCCACAATATCTTGTTTCGTTACCATATGATTAAGATTATTGTGAGGTGATTGATATTACTAGGATGTTCTTCGGGAATATAAGTCTGGTGTATCAATTGGTTCCTGTTCACCTTGATTTATCAAAAGACATAACAAAACTCATAGGTATTTCTGTGGGAGGCAGATTTTTCTATTCAATAGACTTTTCTGTGTGAGACAGATTGGTTTTTCTAGTCTTCGACTTTGGGTCGTAGCAACTCTTAGTTGTGGGTGAGATTAGCTAAAGGAATCAAGTGCGTAGAGTCCTGCTGGGATTCAGAGGCGTAAGGAATGCGACTGTACCTTAATCAGTGTGAGATTGGTTCGGGATCAACTACATTCCAGTCCGAAGTTAACTTGGAGTAGGCTAGTGTCTGTATCATCTTAATACAGTGTGGTGTTCAAACTGGACTAGGTCCCGAGGGTGCATTTACGGTTTCCTCATTAACAATTTTTTTGGTGTTTATGTTATTTCTTTTCCGCATTATATTTGTTTATATAATTGAAATATCATAGGTTGTGCGTAGTTCAATCAATTAAATAATCTAACATTTGGTTGTTGATATAAATTGATTGATACTTGAACATTGGTCTTTGGTACCGTTCAAGTTGTTTCACATAATAATCAGGCTCGCGGATTTCTATCTGTTTGATTTGCTGATTACATTGTGAAACAAAGATACAACTCTTGGATATATTTCCATTGATTGAGTCTGACTGTCTAGTTGATTCTCTTGGAAATATATTGGAGTTTGTTCATACATATTGCCTAAACGAAATATTGGGTGAGGTTTTTAGACCCCCGCTTGTTCACAATGGATTGAGCAATAGGATCAAATGTTCTTACTTTAGAATGTCCTAACCTCAAAGGAGCACCCAAATAAGTTTCAGAATCAGTGACAAGTTTCATATTCAAACTCTTAGCTAAATCTTAACAAGTTGTTGGATCAAGGTTGCCACTGAAATAAACACAGGATTTATCAAAGTTCAGAGTTTGGCCAGATACATTACCAAAATTTTGCAGAATCTCTAGAATGTTATCAATGTTATGCATATCACTTTGGCAAACATAAGAATATCATCTGCAAAAAGTAGATGTGAAATAAGAGGAGATCTTCTTACAACCTTTATACCTGTAATGTCCTTATTAGTTCTGCAACAATTAAACTTCTAGATAAGAATTCCGTGGCCATAATAAACAGATAAGGTGACGGTGGATCACCTTGTCTAATCCCTATAGTAGGCATATACTCTTTAAAAGGTGAGTCATTTAGTAAAACACTAATACTTGTAGTAGAGATACATTGTTGTATTAAACTACAAAAGCCTTCATTAAAGGCAAAATGAGATAAAACCCTTAAGAGGGAACGAACCATTCAAGTATGTCAAAATCTTTAGAGAGATCTAATTTAAGAGCCGTAGTGCCACTAATACCTTCTTTCTGCTTCATAGTATGAATGATTTCATGAGCAATTATGATATTATCATAATAGATCTTCCAGGAACAAAGGAACCCTGATAAGGAGAATAATATGAGCCTCTTAAAATAAGGTCTAATCCTATTGGCAAGAATTTTAGAAACAATTTTGTAAGAAACATTACAAGGTCCTATGGGTCTAAAGTCAGAAGGCTTGATAGGATCTTTAACTTTAGGGATGAGACAAATGTAATTTTTTTTAAGCTTTTAGGCATATGACCAATAACAAAAAACTTTTGGACAACCTCTACAACATCATTTCCAACAATGTGCCACTGGGTTTGATAAAATCCAGCCTGAAACCCATATGGTCTAGGAGAACTCCAAGCTGACATTGTCTTATCAACATTAACAATTTCATCAGCAGTAGGAACAACAAGCAAAGTGATATTATCACTAGCAGTAATAACATTTAGAATTATCTCAAACACATTATCATTGTGAACAGGGTTACTAGTACTACCAATAGAGCTAAAATGAGTAGTAAGCAGATTGGATATGTCCTCTCTATCCTTAAGCCGAACACCATTGTTATCACAAAGAGTGCTAATGTTGTTTCTATGCATTCTTTTATTAACCAAGGAATGAAAGTACCTGTTGTTATTGTCTATGTCATGAGAATGTTTGTCCCTGGATTTTTCTTTATAAAAAACTAGTTTGAATATTATACCAATTTTCAAGCTCCTTAGTGATGGTTTTTGTTAGAGCATTGCTCGGTTGAACCCACTAGCGTTGGTATGTCAAGTTAGTTGTCAATTTTAGTTGCCAAAATACATTCTTGATTTAGTATCATAAAGATGGTTTAGGATTAGATTAAGTCTAAGAAGTAGAATCAAAGCTATCCTTGAAGGATGAAGTTTGAAGACTACAAGAAGACATCAACGAGGACTTCATCAACAAAGGTATGTGGTAATTGATTTCATTTGGATTATTGTTCAATTCTACCTTTCTAATCTATCCAAACAAATGCTCACTCTATGGAACAATTCCTATGACGGTAAATGTACATTTATGTATATATACTCGAGGTTATTTGAGCCACGACTTTTGTGACAATAACCTTTATCCCTGGAAAGGTTCTTATGTTATAGCGAATGAGCTTACGAATTCAACGAGACAAGAATCACTCAATTCCGAGTTATAAAGATGAAGTTATGAGTGATTTATTAAAGTAACAATTATAAGTGTTGCTGTAATTGTTACAGTTCGTTAGTAGGAAACAATCCACGAACTGTTTGTAACGGTTCACGGACTTGAGCCCAATTACGTGACTAGAAGCCATTTTTAGTCAAGTTTTTGATGTTTCCTTATCTAGGCAAGATAGCTATTACTCCAAACATATTTGATTACCATATTAAAGTGTTTGTGATTCCTTCCTAAGATAAATTGTGATTTACTCACATAAATACAATATTTGCTAAATTAATTATTTATTTAATTATTTTTGGCAAGAGTTGTAACTTAGGAAAGACTCCCAAAATTAGGAGAGTCTTGAAAAAGGAAAATAACTTTGCTTAGCTTCCAAGCTATTGTTCACTATAAATAAAGGGTTCGTGAGTGCTACACGTTTTTCATCCCCTTTGGAAAATTGGTGTAAGCTTCATAAGGTTGTTTTCCATGTCTTCTGTTCTTAGAGAACAAGAGTGAGATAAAAGTCTTTGTATTGGGGATCACAAAGCCGAGTTGGATTTAATCTTCGTGATAGTTTATACAACTTGTAATCTAGATTTTTCACCTCTTGTCTATTCTAAGGTTTTCTCTTCTTAAATAAAACCATTCAAGAGTTGTTGATCATAAACCCTAGGTTTTGATAGATTTCAGTTTACGATCGTATACCAACACTTGTTAGTCGAAATCGGAGACTAGAAAGAAAACTTCGATTAAGGTATCTGGCGCCGCCGACGCGGACTTGTTTTTAAGTTAGAGTTTTTAGATTTATTTTTCTTTATTTTTTTAGATTTTTATTATTTTCTCTTTGTTCTATTTTACGTTTCTTTGGGTATATTTCTTTGTGCTACAGGTTTGGAGTTTGGATCGAAAAGAATTTAAGCCAAAGACTTTGGTGACTAAGAGATTAGGAGCCAAAGATAAAACCTAAAAGAAAAGGAAAAGAAAGACAAAGTTTTTTTTTTTTATATTTTCTTTTATTAGGTATTTAGATTTTTATTTTATTTTTATTTCTTAGATTTTCTGTAGATTTTATTTTTAGAAACTGTATATAGGGCTTTATTTTTGTATTTTATTTTTATTTTTGGGACATTTGAACACTTGGACATTATTATTTTATTTTTAAACCCTACGGAAGGGTAGTTTTAAATACAAACTGTTTGCAGGGAAGGACGACGATTACGATATCGTCTCGGCCCCTCGGGTTCGTACATGACATAGGAGTCGTGGCCCGAGTCGACTTCAGCGGTTCTTCGCCCGTCTGGTACGGGAGGTAAGTGTTTACTGTCGTCCTTAAGGTGAATATATGTTGAGGACTGAATACGGACTTTAATTTCCTAGTAAAGGGCAAGGACTGGCCATACAAGATAAGGGTTCGGATTTCATCACCGTTCTCTTCTTGCCCGCCTTAGGAAAACATATCCTACGCGAACCCAAGCCTAAAATATTGACTAGAACGAGACCTATAGGGTAACGCGCTTAATAGGAAAGTCGTTCGAAAAATATTGGTTGCTCTTCTAAGCATACTTTGAAGTTCAGGAAAATTACTGTAAGTCGATTAGAGCCGCCTTGTAACCCAAGGAAGCGTTGCCAAAGAGGTGGGGGTATCAAAGCTCCTCTGAGCTTCCCCTACTTCTCTTCGACTCACTTTATTCGGATCGATCTAGAGAGGTTTGCTTAGATTGTAACGAATTCCTTTTCGAAGAATTAGAAGCTAGTCTAGAAACAATCTAAGTGGAGCCATCATGCTTGTTGTTTGCTAGAAATTTTTAGGTTTGTTTTGGTGGAGTCAGCCTGCTGTGTGTTTGCTTAGAACCTCCCTTCTTTAGGATTTTTTTTTTTTTTTTTTTTTTAGTGTATGCCAAAATCGCTCAAGTCCATTAGTGAGCGTGCTTGGAAAAGAGACACTTTTGGCCGTTTGATTAGTGACGAGCCTAGAGGTTTTTCTTTTGAAGACGGGGAGCTCGAAGACTCTTCTTTGGAGAGCCCTGTTTTTGGAAACTTCAATTTTGAGAATTTAAGTCTTAGTGAGGAATTCACCCCTAGGATTTTTACTTTGCCAACAATGACAACTTTGAAGGAGTACATGTACCCAACTAGGACCAACCGACCATCGTGCATTAAGTTGCCAGCCTCTACGGCTAGTTATGAGTTGAAACCTGGTATTCTTCAGATGATCCCTATATTCTTAGGAAAAGATGATGAAAACCCATACTTTCACATTAGGGACTTTGAAGAAATTTGTGGAACAATTAATATTAAAGACCTTAGTGAAGAAGTCTTGAAACTTAGGATGTTCCCCTTTTCCCTGAGAGATAAAGCCAAGACCTGGCTTAACAACCTACCATCTGAATCCATAAAAACCTGGAAGGAACTTATTGATGCCTTCTATTTTAAATTCTATCCTAAGCATAAAACTGTAGCTGTTAGGCAGAAAATTAGTGCTAGTGTACAACAAGAGGGAGAATCTCTTTATAGGTTTTTAGAGAGATTCAATGATCTCTTATCCCAATGTCCTCACCATGGGTTTGACAAAATGAAACTAGTAGGGATTCTTTATGATGTCTTGGATTATTCGACCAAAGCCACGGTCGAGTCTTTGTGCGCTGGTGAGTTCACTAATAAAAATGCTGATGATGCGTTTTCCTTCTTAGAAGATGTCGCTGAAAAATCCCAACAGTGGGAATCTTGTGTTGAACCCCCTAAAAGACTCTTAATCAATAGAAGTATCACCAATGTAGTTGATACAGGCTTTGGGGCTGATGCTAAGTTTACTGCTTTATCTAGAAGGTTAGAAGCTTTGGAATTGTATCAATCTAAACATAGGTCTTTTGCTGAACCTGATAATAGGATTAGAGCCTCTCAAGTTTCTAGTTGTGGAATAGAACCCAATAACTCGTTTTGGGAAGATCAGGATAGTGAAGAGCAAGCCCATGCTGTCTATAACAATGCTAGATTTGAAAACCGACAGAAGTTTGACCCCTACTCAGAGACCTACAACCCTGGTTGGAGAAACCATCCTAATTTCACTTGGTCTAAAGGACAGAGTCAAGGACAGTCTAGTAATTCTCATCCTCCCCCAGGTTTTGGTTATAATAAGAACCCTTCAGGTCAAGCCCAGTTCCAGAACCCTTCTGAGAATAGAATAACTAGCTTAGAGGAATCTCTTAGCTTATTAAAAAGGAGCCAGGACATGTTCGTAAAGACCCAAGAAGTATTACTAAAGAACCAGGCTAGTTTTCAAGAGGAAACCAAGCAGAATTTTCAACATAATGCCAAGTCTCTTGCTAAGTTAGAACTTCAAGTTAGTCAAATGGCTAAGATTCTAAGTGAGAGAGATAATGGGAGTTTTCTTAGTCAGACTCAACCTAATCCTAGAGGAGTTCATGAAATAGGAGGAAGATCATCTGATCATGTGAATGCAATCAAAACCCTTAGGAGTGGTAGAGAAATAGACAATAAGGTTGCCATGCCTGATAATGAACATGCTGTAGTTCACCCTTCTGAATCAGAAGCTGAAGAGATTGATGGAACCTCTAAGGAGACTAATAAGGCCCCTGATAAGCCAAACTTTATTCCTAGAGCCCCATTCCCACAATTGCTGGTACCAACTAAGAAGGAGTCCACTTTTAATGACATTTTGGAGGTTTTTAAGCAGGTAACTATCAACCTTCCATTATTAGATGCAATTAGGCAGATTCCTCCTTATGCCAAGTTCCTTAAGGACTTGTGTACGCGAAAGCATAAGCTTGGTGTCCATAAGAAAGCCTCCCTAGCTAGTCATGTGAGTTCTATTATTCAGAATACTACTACTCCTAAGTATAAAGACCCAGGTTCCCCTACCATTGCCTGTACAATAGGGAAATACCGTGTTGAGAAAGCGTTGCTTGACTTAGGAGCCAGTGTGAACTTACTCCCATACCATGTGTACCTTAAGCTAGGACTTGGTGAGATGAAACCTACCCAGATAACACTTTAGTTAGCCGATAGGTCCGTAAAAATTCCTCGTGGTGTGATCGAGGATGTTCTTATTGAGGTCAACAAGTTTATTTATCCAGTGGATTTTGTTATCCTAGATACCCAACCTGTCCCTGACCCAGAGAACCAGATACCGGTAATTCTAGGTTGCCCGTTTTTAGCTACATCTAATGCGATCATCAACTGTCAAAACGGTATTATGAATCTATCTTTTGGTAACATGACCATTGAGCTGAACATTTTTCATATTAGTAAGCTACCCTCTGAACTAGATGACTCGAGCATAGAAGAGGTCAACATGATAGGAACATTAGTCGAGGAGTCATTACCAAACACTTTGTTAGAAGATCCACTAGAGAAATGCTTAGCCCAATTTGGGATTGATTTTGATGATGATAATGTGATTAATGAGGTGAATGCTTTGTTAGATTCAACCCCTTTGTTGGACACTAGTAATGTTTGGAAACCTAAGTTCGAACCACTACCAGTTTCTGAGTCTAATCTAGTTTCTTCGTTAGGAGAGCCTCCTAAGTTGGACCTTAAACCATTACCAGATTCCTTGAAGTATGTGTTTTTAGGCCCAGCTGAAACTTTACCTGTGATTGTAGCATCCAACTTGGATAGTGATCAGGAAAGTAGGTTAGTAACCATTCTTCAAGACAAAAATGAAGCTTTAGGATGGACCATATCAGGCATTAAGGGTATAAGTCCTACCGTTTGTATGCATCAGATTTATTTAGAGGAAGATACCAAACCTTCTAGGGAGATGCAACGTCGACTAAACCCTAATATGAAAGAGGTAGTTCGAACCGAGGTTCTTAAGTTGTTAAATGCAGGCATTATCTACCCTATTTCAGACAGTAAGTGGGTCAGCCCTGTTAAGGTTGTCCCCAAGAAATCCGGTATTACTGTAGTCCAGAATGAAAACAATGAGTTAATCCCAACTCGAGTGACCACAGGTTGGTGTGTTTGTATTGACTATAGGAAATTGAACAAGGTCACTAGGAAGGACCACTTCCCCCTTCCTTTCATCAACCAAATGCTAGAGAGATTAGCTGGACATAGTCACTACTGCTTCTTAGATGGCTATTCCGGATATAATCAGATCGTTATTGCCCCTGAAGACCAAGAAAAAACTACTTTTACCTGTCCCTTTGGTACCTTCGCGTATAGACGCATGCCTTTCGGGCTTTTTAATGCCCCTGCAACTTTTCAGCGTTGTATGATGAGCATATTTTCTGACATGGTAGAACGGTTCTTAGAGGTCTTTATGGATGATTTTTCAGTTTTTGGTTCGTCTTTTGATGAGTGCTTGCATCATCTGTCATTAGTTTTGACTAGGTGTAAGGAGAAGAATTTAGTACTTAATGGGGAGAAATGTAACTTCATGGTTCGTTCAGGAATTGTTTTAGGGCATATCGTATCATCTAAGGGTATAGAGGTAGATAAAGCCAAAGTTGACCTTATTAAGACTTTACAGGTCCCAAAAACCGTAAGAGATATTAGGTCATTCTTAGGGCATGCAGGTTTTTATCGTCGATTCATTAAGGATTTTAGCTTAATTTCTAGACCTCTTTGCAATTTGCTTGCAAAAGATGTTAAGTTTGTCTTTGATGATGCTTGTTTAGAGGCTTTTGAGAAGCTTAAGACTTTACTCACTACCGCCCCCATAGTCTAGGCACCCAACTGGAACCTACCCTTTGAGATCATGTGTGATGCTTCAGATTTTGCTATTGGTGTTGTGCTAGGTCAGCGAGAAAACAAATTACTCCATGTGATTTACTGTGCTAGCAAAACTCTAAATGATGCCCAGTTGAACTATACTACTACGGAGAAGGAACTGTTAGCCATTGTGTTCGCCTTAGACAAGTTTAGATCCTATCTCTTAGGTTATAAGGTTATAATCTTCACTGATCATGCTGCTTTGAAGTATCTTCTTTCCAAGAAGGATACAAAACCTAGATTGATTAGATGGATCCTTTTGTTGCAGGAATTTTCCTTAGACATTAGAGACAAAAAAGGTGCAGAAAATGTAGTAGCAGACCACTTGTCTAGGCTTGTTGTGGATACCCCTGATGATTCTCCTCCTGTTAGAGACAGTTTTCCTAATGAACAACTGTTCTTTGTTACCCAATTACCTTGGTATGCGAATATAGTGAACTATCTTGTTACTGGTCGAATGCCCCAACATTGGGGTAAACAAGATCGTTCTAGATTTTTAGCTGAGGTTAAGCACTTCTTTTGGGATGATCCTTATTTGTTTAAGTATTGTCCAGACCATATTATTAGGAGATGTATACGTGAGATTGATCAGTCAAGTATTATTTCCTTTTGTCATGACCATGCTTGTGGGGGTCACTTTAGTACTAAGAAGACTGCTGCTAAGATATTGCAGTGTGGATTCTATTGGCCTTCGTTGTTTAAAGATTCCCACAGTTACTGTGTTACTTGTGAACGTTGCCATAAATTAGGAACCATTTCCCGTAGGAACATGATGCCCTTGAACCCTATCTTAGTTGTTGAGGTCTTTGATGTGTGGGGTATTGACTTTATGGGTCCGTTTCCTAATTCTTTTGGTAACTTATACATCCTTGTCGCTGTAGACTATGTCTCTAAGTGGATTGAGGCGGTTGCGTGTAAAACCAATGACCATAAGGTCGTAGTCCAGTTTTTGAAAGAGAATATACTTACACGCCGCGAGCTATAATTAGTGACGGAGGTTCACACTTTTGTAATAGACCCTTTGCTCTTTTAATAAAACAGTATGGTATTACCTACAAAGTAGCTACCCCATATCACCCACAGACTAGTGGTCAGGTAGAGGTCTCCAATAGGGAAATTAAGCGTATTTTATAGAAAACAGTTAATCCCAATAGGAAAGACTGGTCATTGAGGCTTACTGATGCCTTATGGGCTTACCGTACTGCGTTTAAGACACCCATTGGAATATCACCTTATCGTTTAGTATTTGGCAAGGCATGTCACCTTCCTGTTGAGTTAGAGCATAAAGCCTATTGGGCTATTAAGCAGCTAAACTTTTCACTTGACAAGGCAGGAGCTCACAGAAAGCTCCAGCTCGATGAGTTGGACGAGATTCGTAGAGATGCATACGATAGTGCTAAGGAGTATAAGAACAAAATGAAACTTGTGCATGATAAGAATATTTTACGGAAGTCATTTTCTCCAGGTCAAAAAGTTCTTCTGTATGACACTCGTTTGCATCTATTTCCCGGGAAGTTGCGCTCTCGGTGGACCGGTCCTTTTGTGGTCCGTACTGTTTTTCCTCATGGAGCTGTTGAGATCGAGACACCGGATGGTTCTTCGAAGGTTAACGGTCAGAGATTGAAACCCTTTTTAGAGCCCTTTCCTACAGGTGATGTTGAGGAGGTCCCTCTGGAGGACCCTGCTTACCCTTGATTGACCATCGGGGTCATTGTATGTTGTATATTAGTTTTTGATTTCTCTCTTCACCCAAGTACTATCTTTCCAACTTCTCTTTGTGTTATTTTTGGTACTGCTCTTTTATTAGAAACATTGAGGACAATGTTAGATTTAAGTTTAGGGGTATAGGAAAAACTTTTTAGTTGCAATAAACTCCAGAGCCTAGAAATTTATGCCTATTAAGGATGGCACTAACCAATCTAAGTGGATGGAAGCATTTATGTTTTAGGAGTTGAGGAACAAATCTGAGTAGATGGAAACATCTATAAGAGTCTATTCGTAAAAGCACAAAGCTCAGGTGTTAGAAATAACATGATAGTTTCGCCATATCTCGTTGAGTCCTTTTCACTTCTGTTTTTATTTTCTTTTTAAAATATGTTTCTCTAAGTGATTAGGTGGGGCTCACGATTCAAGTTGTTACCAATGCTAGGGTGAAATAGAGTGATTGAGATAGCAAAAAAAAAAAAAAAGACCAGACCAATAGACCAATCGGAATAAATTTTAACACTTGGATAGCAATATGTGTGTGTTCTCCCTGTCTCCGTCGCCTAAACAAGCGTGGAATGCAGGATCCACGGGAATTACCATGTAATCTGCTGACAAGAAAGCATGCGCTTGGATCCACAAGATCTAATCATGTTGTTAGTTCTAAATAAATAAATAATAAATGTGTGTTCAATAAATCGACCGCTGGTTCCCTTGTATATGCCAGACGAGTTGATCTAGAATTAGGGTTATTGACCACTGGTCCCCTTGTATATGCCAGTTGTGTTGATATTTGTCAGACCGGTATCTCAGTCCATTAGGATAGGTTCATCTTGGCGGAGGCCTTCAGACAGATATGAGAAAACACCGTTCACCTAGTCAACATCAAAACCATCTATGTTTTTCTATATCCATCTCTTAATCTTTCCATGTGATTTGTTGACTCCGGATATTGATGTCCATAGTGAAACTATCTGAGTAAAGCTCTGTCACTTATATACGAATTTTAGTGCAAACTCGTGTACAGCAATTGGAATTTCGCATCAGGGTACTTCCTCCCGTAATCAATAAGTATGACAACCAAGGAGGTTCTTTAGTGCTATTTCAAGGTTCTGCGTAGATAGCTAGGGTCTGGAGTAAAGTTTTTGTGGGTACACCTCTGGTAAACCCTCCCGAGACTATAACTCGGCCACTAGGGCCACCTAGGGGTTCAAAGGCTTGTTGCACACGCTAAGTGCAATCGCGATGCCTGCGACAGTGAGTTAGGATTTTATTTTGTAGATTAAATTTGCTCGGGACTAGCAAATAATAAGTTTGGGGGTATTTGATAGACGCATTTATGTGTCTATTTTCATCTCTATTGTATATATTG
>JAJJMB010002568.1:0-11007 GCA_023531105.1 Papaver atlanticum | reverse complement strand
TGCTGCTAGCCTAAGGTGATCTCAAATGGATAGTTTAGTCATGACTAAGATATCAATTCCTAGCATTAGTTGTCTTATTACGGCACAACTAATCACAAATTGAAAGCAGTCATTTAAGTATGAGTTGATGTAGCAACAGATAATTGTTCTAACAACCTAGGATGCAAGACATACAAGGTGAAAGTTATAAGTTGCAACAATGAGACTAAACTGATTCCTATTCAATTAAGCTCTTACAAGAACATTTCCATTAACATAAACACTAGCAGTAAGCTAAGGGTTTCATCTAAGCCCTAGTTTAAGAAATTAGAACATGATGAAAACAAATGACATATGAGATTCACAAATTGAGATATTCATTCATGCAAAATTCTTAATATTCAACTGATTTCTACCAAGAACAGTACAAGCAAGATCAAAATATTACTAATTCACTTCTACTGACCCTTCTTACTTGGATCCCCACAATACACAAAGGCCACCCCTATTTATACATCAATTTCGCCCTAAATTGGGTTTTAGTATCTCAACAACTTACAACTGAAATTAGGGATTGAGATGTCAATCACTCACCAAATGGTACAAAACAACTGATTTTTGCTCCATTGCATTCAATCACTTCATTATCATCAGAACCATGCTGCTGTTGAGGGAGTTCCACAGTTGTTTCGTATAGAATTCTTCTCTTCACTCACAATTTCAGAATTCTTCTCTTTTGTAACTCGATAAATGATACCGTGAATTGAGTGTATGGGCAGAGAGGTATAGGGAGAGGTGAACTGAGTGATTTGACAACAAAGAGATTTGGTAATTTAGAATCATGGTTGCATAGTTGAAACATGGAAGAGAAAGGGTGCAGTTGAGAGAGTATGGGCAATGGTGCCGATGGTTTGAGAAGGTAGGTTTTCTATAAAAAAAATCTTCTGATTTTAAGAACGAAAAGGGAAAGTTTAAAGGGGGGGTACTTGGGTGTTAGGCATTTGTAACTTGTTTAGAAGTTTAAAGGTGAGATTTGTTGACTTCTTTGAGTTCACACATGACTGGAGCACTTTAGACCATTGATCAGACTTGATTAATTTTGCAATCCTTGACCACAACTATTTGTTCCATCAGCATACAGCTCCCTAGTGTAGCGGTGCAACATTCCTACTTCCTCTTACACTCCTTTTACAGTATCGCTCACCTCTTGTTCACCATCCAATCAACCACCTTAAACATAACACAAAAAGAGATTATTTCGACAAAATTACTTATAAAGGAAGATATGCTCATGATACAAGATTTGTCACAAAATATAATATGAAGGCATTAAAGATGTGATAAAATACAGCAAAAAGATTTAGAAATATGCATTATTAGGCACCGATCACACCCCCAAACCTGAATTTTTCTTGACCTCGAGTAAACAAAATAAAACTAAGAAAATCCTACCTACACCACTGTCGCTGGTCCCTCGATTGCATTTAGCGAATGCAATAAGCCTTTTAAACCACTAAGTGTCCCTAGTGGATGAGTTGAAGTATTGTGAGGGTTTGCTTAGAACATACCCACAAAGTTCTAGGACAAAATATAAGCTCGGATTCCATGAAATGTGACATGTGTAATTCAGTTTTAGCTCACAACAATTGGATATGTCAATCTAGCTTTCAAAAGCACAATTCCATCACTTGAACGACTATGGACATGTGATAAGAGTGTAAAGTGCATCTAAATTAGAGAAGCATAGAGAATGGTTTACTGTATGAAGTTATGACTGCCAATTACTAAGAGATAGTTTTTAGGCTAAGAACTGAATTCAAAGCCAAGCTAGCTGTCCGGATTTACAAGAATTGTGAATGTTCGCCTAAGAGTTGGTGATATTTCAGTTTACCCGCGTTGCACATCGATGGCATACACTTTCCCTTGCTTATTACAAGACTATTTACAACATACAACAAGATATTACTCATTATTTACATCGACTACTCTCTTATTTTTGAGGCAAGAGAGAAACATTGTCTATAATATTTGAAACATAACAAAATGGACTCTTTTATCATTTATATATATATATATATATATATATATATATATATTCATATTTTTTATATATTTTTTTTAATTTTTTTAATTTTTTTCTTTTTTTGAATTTTCACTTTTTTTTTTGATGACACAACAACTTTATACAAAAACAGAAAAATACATTACATGACACTTTTTAGTAAGAGGTAGCCCTTTTCGATGCACCCAGTCAAATTCAATGGTTGTTTTTCTTAATGTATCCTCCAACTTCTATCCTAGCCAACCAAAGAACAAGCTAGTCAAGTCTCATAAGTATTCTAGATGATTGGCAGCCTACTTAACCTATGAAACACCAACGCTATACTCGCTCGGTAGATCATGCATGTGTAAGTTTTCTATATCACACGTGAATTGTATTAGAATCAGGGGTGCCTCATCATCTAGACTAAGAACCCTAAGTAATCATACATGCACAGGTATCACAAATCAAGGTATCTGAGCTCCATTTTTCATTTTTTTTAAAGATATTTACAAGTTCTACCATGCTTACTACAAAGTTCCGATATTTACAAGTTCTAACATGCTTACTATAAAGTTCCTGTGGTCTACCTACACCCCTCAACCTAAACTAAACAGTATCCTCAATGTTCGAAAACTACCAAAAAGTTGCAACTATACCAGGAAGACCATGCAACGTAGAGATAAGGAGAGAGTTTACCAGATGTGAAGAGTGTTGCCCAAATAGAACTGGACGAGTGCTTGGAAAGCAAACATCAATGTAGAAATGATAAGATAGATACCTAGTTAGAATGCAACAGAACTGTACAATGCAGAGAACATTATATAACTGAATTCATAATAAAGAAACAAAGAGAGAAAGAAAATGGAATCCTTAACCTGATTTATGTACAAGGGTGAACCAGTTCAGTCCACATAAATGGGATCTTCAAGATCGGTTGTTTCAATTTCTGGTGGGATTGGATCAAGGAATGGCTTTAATCTCTACCCATTGACTTTGAAGATGTTTTTATTTGCTACATCTTGGAGTTCTACAGCTCCATGAGGGTATACTGTGCGCACCAAGAACGGGCCTGTCCATCTAGAATGCAATTTACCTAGAAAAAGATGCAAACGAGAGTTGTACAATAAAACTTTCTGACCAGTTGTGAATGACTTGCACAAAATACGTTTGTCATGAAACACTTTCATTTTGTGCCTGTACAGCTTAGCACTGTCATAAGCATCATTTCTCAGCTCTTCCAACTTATTGATTTGAAGTTTCCTTTGAGTACCTGCTTTATCAAGAGAAAAGTTAAGTTTCTTGATAGCCCAATAAGCTCGATGTTCTAACTCAACTGGTAATAGAGGTTTTATATGCTGTTCTATAGGCCCATAAAGCATCATTCAAACGTAATGACCAATCTTTTATAGATGGGTTAACGGTCTTTTCAAAAATATGCTTAATCTCCCTATTAGAAACCTCTACTTGGCCACTGGTCTGTGGATGGTATGGAGTTGCGACCTTATGTGTTATGCCATACTTACGTACTAAAGACTCAAAAGACTTATTGCAGAAATGTGAACCACCGTCACTGATTATAGCTCTAGGTATGCCAAAACGAGAAAAGATGTATTCTTTTAAGAACGAAAGTACCACCTTGTGGTCATTTGTTTTGGTTGCAATTGCTTCTACCCACTTAGAAACATAATCAACTGCGACAAGGATATACAATTTACCTTCAGAATTAGGAAATGGTCCCATGAAGTTAATTCCCCACACATCAAACAGTTCAACAATCAAGATAGGGTGTAATGGCATCATGTTTCTCTTTGAAATACTTCCTAGTTTCTGATAGCATTCACAAGTAACACAATAATCATGACAGTATTTAAACAATGATGGCCAATAAAACCCACACTACAAGATTTTCGCAGCAGTATTTTTGGCACTGAAATGGCCTCCACATGCTTGGTCATGACAGAAAGATATCACATCTTTCTGTTCAATGTTGGGGACACATCTCCTAATGATTTGGTCCGGGCAGTACTTAAACAGGTACGGGTTATCCCAAAAGAAGTGTTTAACTTCAGCCAAGAACTTAGAACGGTCTTATCTAGACCAATGCAAAGGCATTCTACCTATAGCAAGGTAGTTAACAATATCAACAAACCAAGGCATTTCATACACAAGCATCAATTGTTCATCAAGGAATGATTCTCTAATCAACACAGACTCATCAATAGACTCAACATTTAACCTAGACAAGATCAGCAATCACATTTTCAGAACCTTTCTTATCTCGAATTTCGAGATCAAATTCCTGCAATAAGAGTATCCATCGGATAAGACGAGCTTTAGCATCCTTCTTAGAAATAAGAAATTTTAAAGCAACATGATCGGTGAATATGATGACCTTAGACCCTATCAAGTATGACATGAACTTGTCTAGTGCAAAAACAACAACAAACAATTCTTTCTCAATAGTTGAGTAGTTAAGTTGAGCATCATTAAGAGTCTTGCTATCATAGTATATCACATATGGAAGTCTATCGACGCGCTGTCCTAAAACAGCACCAACAGCAAAATCAGAAGCATCACACATAAGTTTAAATGGCAATTTCCAGTCAGGTGGTCTGACTATAGGGGCTGAGGTAAGAAGAGTTTTAAGTTCTTCCCATGCTCGCACACAAGCATCATCGAATACAAAAGCAACATCTTTAGCAAGTAGATTACACAGAGGTCTTGAAATTTTACTAAAGTCCTTGATGAAACGCCGGTAAAAACCAACATGACCTAAAAATGATCTAACCTCCCTCACTGAGCGAGGTTGTGGCAAGTGTTGAATGAGGTCAACTTTAGCTTTATCTACTTCAATGCCTTTTTCCGAGATGATATCCTGAGTTCACCATAAAATGACACTTTTCCCAATTCAAAACCATATTTTTTTTGTTTACATCTAATCACCGCAAGAGTGAGATGGTTCAAACATTCATCAAAAGAAGATCCAAACATAGAGAAATCATCCATAAAGATCTCAAGAAAATTATCTATCATGTCTGAAAAAATGATCATCATACAACGTTGAAATGTGGCGGGTGCATTACACAACCCAAAGGGTATACAACGATAAGAAAATGTTCTAAATGGACATGTGAATGTAGTCTTTTCCCGATCTTCAGGTGCAATATAAATATGGTTGTAACCAGAAAAGCCATCTAAGAAACAATAATGACTATGCCTAGACAACCGTTCTAGCATTTGGTCTATGAATGGAAGAGGGAAGTGATCTTTCCTTGTTACTGTGTTCAACTTCCTATAGTCAATGCAAACTCGCCACCCTGTAGTTGCACGAGTAGGGACTAATTCATTCTTTTCATTTTGAACTACAGTAATGCCCGACTTTTTGGGCACAACTTGAATGAGACTACCCATTTGCTATCTGAAATCGTATATATGATACCCGCATCAATTAGTTTCAAGATCTCACCCTTAATAACATCTCTCATGTTAGGGTTAAGTCTCCTTTGCATTTCCCTAGATGGTTTAGCATTTTCTTCAAGATTTATATGATGCATGCAAAAAGTGGGACTTATGCCTTTAAGATCTGAGATGGTCCATCCTATGGCCTCATTATGCTCCTTAAGTACTTCTAAAAGATTACTTTCCTATTCTATGTTTAAATAAGCTGAAATGATAACAGGTAAAGTATCAGACGAGCCAAAGAATGCATATTTCAAAGTATTAGGAAATGTTTTTAATTCAAGCTTAGGTGGCTCAACAAGGGACGAAACATACTTGGATTTAGAATGTGGGAGTGATTCCACTTTAGTCTGCCATTTAGTGACGTCCATATGAGGCACATATTCGAGCAAAGAGTGGACTTCACTAATGTATTCAACATCATACAGATCCAAGTTAAAATTTTCCATACATGCTTGCAAAGGATCAACTGATAAAGCGTTAGACAATGAATCTTGAATCAAACTTTCAATCATATAAATTTCATGCACATCATTATCATCAAGATCCATAGGTTGTTGACTAACATTAAACACATTCAATTCCACAGTCATGTTACCAAACGACAGTTTCAACACTCCATTACGACAATTAATGATTGCATTGGACGTCGCCAAGAAAGGACGTCCCAAAATGAAAGGAATGTGACAGTCAGGGTTTTGCACAGGTTGGGTATCTAAAACAATGAAGTCCACGGGAAAATAAAATTTATCAACCTTATTTAAAACGTCCTCAACCACACCACGAGGAACTTTGATGGATTTTTCCGCCAATTGATGAGTTATAGGTGTTGGTTTTAACTCTCCATGACCCAACTGCACATATACCGAATATGGCAATAGGTTCACACTTGCCCCTAGGTCTAGTAAAGCCTTATTGACCGTATGGTTGCCTATAGTGAAACAGATTGTTGGACAACCTGGGTCCCTTAACTTAGGTGGAGCCTTATTTTGAATGATGGAACTCACCTGCTCATCTAGAAAAGCACGTTTGTGCAAATTATGCTTGCGCTTTTGTATACACAAATCTTTTAGAAATTTAGCATATGCAGGGATTTGCTTAATTCCCTCAAGAAATGGGATGTTGATGTTGACTCGTTTGAACATCTCTAACATCTCATTGTAATGGGTGCATTTCTTCTGCTGCATCAACCTTTGAGGAAATGGAGCAAAGGGCACATTAGATGGAAAAAAACATTAACATCAGTAAAACTTTTCGATTTACAAACATTCTCAAATTATTTTTTTATAATGGATGTTTTCTGTGGCGTTGTATGAAATAATGAGTCTGGCTCAGACTCACTGGTCTGTGGTACGCCTATGTTGTTATCAACAACTTTACCACTAAGAAGAGTAGTGACAGAATGAACTTGATCATGCGAAGACTCATTGCAAGTTGATGTACCTGCCTGAAATGCACTCTTAGGATTTTGTGGAGGCTGACTTGGGAGTTTACCCTTTTCCCTCTCATTAAGTGCATCGCAAATTTGACCCATCTTAAGTTATAGACTTGTAAAACGTTGGTCAGCCGACTTCTGAATTCGCAAAATATTTTGGGTCAACAGACCGACACTCTCTTCAATGCTAGACAACTTTTTTCCAGCAGGGTACTGTGTATACGACTGCATCTGGGGGTTTATAGGGTGTTGATACCCTTGTGTGTTTCCTGATGTACCCCCTTGTACAGGGCCCTTATACCATGAAAAGTTAGTGTGGTTCCTCTACCCTGGGTTGTAGGTCTGTGAATAAGGGTTATGTTCTTGCTTTTGATACAAAACATGGGCCTGTTCCATTCTAGATTCCTGAAATGCATGCATTTGTGGACAACTTTCGACTAGATGGTCTATACTATTACACACAACATAAATAGAAACCTCAACTTGGTTACAAGAAGTAGAAGCAGCAGATTTTATATTTTTCTCCAGTTCTAAAGCCTCAACTCTCCTAGCTAGAGATGCAATTTTTGCATTACCCTCAAAATCAGACTCTATCTTATGAACACTAACCATGTTGGTTGACTTCTTAGGTTCTCTAACAGACTCCCATTGCTGAGTTTTCTCGGCAACTTCATGTAAAAAGGCCAACGACTCGTCGGCACTTTTATTTGTTAACTCACTTTTGCACATTGCTTCAACCATGGTTCGAGTGGCAAAATCCAACCCTTCATATAGAATTGTTGATAGTCTCCACTGTTCAAAACCATGGTGAGGACATTGGAGTAACAAATCATTAAATCGCTCTAGATACTTGGACAATGTCTCACCATCTTGTTGAACAAAATTATTGGTATCCTGACGAATGATGGCTGTTTTATGATTTGGGAAGAACTTTTTGAAAAAATCTTGCATAAGTTCATACCAACTTCTAATGGACTGAGGCCGCAAAGCATATAGCCAAGATTTGGCTTTTTCCTTCAAAGAGAAAGGAAATAAACGCAGTTTCAGGAACTCTTCTGTCAACTGATTGAATCTCAGAGTCCCACAAATCTCCTCAAAATCTCTCACGTGGTGGTAAGGGTTTTCAGCATCAACCCCTCGAAACACAGGGATCATGTGTATTGTGGTCGCCTTTAACTCAAAATGACCAACAGTTTCTAGTAGAACAATACAAGAGGGCTGGCTTGTCCTCATGGGATACCTATAGTCCTTGAGACTACGGGGTTGGTTCAATTCCTCACCCATTTTCTCAGATTAGTCAGGGTTGTCTATTCCAGAAATGGGTATTTCAATAGTATCTTCTTGACGAATTCTAACTAGGCGATTGGTTTGGTCTCTAAAGGACACGATCATAGCCTAGATAGCACATCAATTACATCAACCATTCAACTGAGCAGATCATAATGTAGTGAATCAAAACTTATGAGAAATCAAAAGCTAGTTTTCAGAGTCATGCATATAGAGTCAATATATGATAAGCAGGTCAGGGAAACAAGGGCTTAGGAAAATCCGATTCAGGGATGAATGTGCACAAACACACAGTTCTACAGATATTGAGATGCACAGCGAAACAACAATTTCAGCTAGCAAAGATGTTTACTCACAGTATGACACGGTTATGCACAAAGATGTTGTATGTTGCAGGGTTTGGCAATGCTCAAGCAGTAATTCAGAGGAAGGATATGGTAACTATTCAAGACAGAACATCAAGTTTGAGAATACGATACCGCTGGTATTAAACCAAGTTTAGGAAATTCCACAGATTGTTCTGCTCATTTTTCTCCATGTACTTGGCTCATACTCCAGTATTACAAGTACCTGGCAGCTCATCAGAGAGTGTTAGTACCTTGAATTTCGCAGGTCAATAATGAAAACTACTAACAATTAACAAACTAGAGTAGCAAGACCAATACTGTGTACTATACTGACAAACTAAACTATCACTAATTGAATGATCTGAGTAGGATCGAGTGGAGTTAAAACACAGGATGCAAACATAGACAAGCTACACATGGGGAAATAAAACAGATGAAACGCTAGAATGAGTGAGATGATATTTTACAGGGGGATGAGATTTTTAACTAGTAGTGAACTAACAAAGCTACTTATTCATATGCTTAAACTACAGATGCGAATTTCATGAGAAACTACGAAAGCTAAGTTATACTAGAATTTACACAACTACTAAAACAATAAAAGTGAAAAGAGAAGATACAAAGTCAAAATATTCTTAAATGCAAGTCGTAAAAACTATAGATGCAATATCCTACAGGCTGAAAGAGTAAAAGATAACTGAAAAATTTAACACATATACAAACTAAACCACAGAATGCATTATGTACAGACTAAACTAACTCGATCATATACTAGCAATGATAGTAAACTAATTGAAATAAAAAGATGAAAAGCTGCAGACCTAAGTAACACCTACTACTACGCAAAAGTCAGCTAGCACGCTGAGAAGTGCAGAAAGTTCAGGAATGATGCTACAATGCAGTCGAGGTGCAGAAAGTTCAGGTTTGCAGATTCAATGTTCACGTACACCAAGCGTTGAGATTTAATTGAGTAGCAGGCAGTAACAAGGTGACAATGACTACTTACTGATGGAAATATATAGATGGTTTACTATATTCTAAGAAAAGTAAAAACAACAGAGACCTAACAAATTTATAACCTGAGCTATAAATAGAACTAGCTACAAAAAATTTACAGGGCTAACCTCTAGTTTACAAGGATCGCAGCTTTCACCTAAAACTAAGATGCAGATTATTTCACAGATGGAGATAAAAGCCTAAGTTATCCTAACTAAAATCCAAACAAGTATATAGAGAACTTAACTACAGCCACTAAGTTAAAGATAACTAAATAAAACTGACTGATTTATATTGACTGAACCTTCAGAAATATAGAACAAAATGCAGTTAGGAACGAGATGACTTACAAGCTATAATATCGCAACAAACTGAAAGTTACAGTTGCTGAGATGGTGTAATCTATGGAACCAAGAGATTCAAAAAAAAAATTATATGAACTAAGCTATCACGAACTGCAGATGCAACTAACTCAGACACTAGTACATATTCGTTTTTTTTTTTTTTTTTTTTTTTTTTTTTTTTAATTTTTTTATATAATATGCAGGTAATTATCTTGAAAGTAAACTAAAAGATATAGATGGAACTAAAATGGAGTGACTGAAATTGAAAGTTATAGCTAATGTTAACACTAAAGTGCAGACTAAAACTACAGAATGCAACAGACTGATATATAATGACTGAATAGAATAAAGATAAAACTGACTTAAACTAGACTCAACCTACAAAATTTTACAGTTCAAGACGATGATCAGGTTATATAGCAGATAGGTTACACTACTAAGATAAGACTATCAAGAGTAAAAGAACACAACAGTTCAGTGACTCAAATACTAACAGGATAAGATACTATATGACTACTGTAAACTAAGAAAGTAAAAGAAAACAATTGAAATTTGCTAAACAGCCAAAGGATATGAGTAATTACAGATGGATTGAATCAACTCAGTTTTAATAACAACAACAGAAAAACTACAGAACCTAAACACATATATACAAGACTAAATAAAAACCAGTTAAGTTAACTACAGATCAACTACACCGCTATCGAGTCCCCGGCAGCAGCGCCAAAAACTTGGTAGGACTAGAAGATAACTACAATATTAAACCGCAAGTATACGGTGTCTACAATGTAAAGCACGGCACGTACGGATTGTTCCCACAGGGACTTGGTTGGTGCAAAGTTAAATTCAAGTCTTGCTATACTAATTTAGATCAAACAGGGGGCTGTCGATACGACGAAACAGTTGGTATGGCAATTAAACTAAAGAAAATACAGGCAATTGGAATAAAAGATTTAACACCAGATATGAAGGCACTAGGACAATCGAATCCACCACTAACCTACATCAGATTATTAAGTTAATGAACTGTTCTTGCTCCTTATAAAGGAAAGCAATTAAGATTCAAGTCTGCTGCTAGCCTAAGGTGATCTCAAATGGATAGTTTAGTCATGACTA
>JAJJMB010002564.1:0-12046 GCA_023531105.1 Papaver atlanticum | reverse complement strand
TTTGGAAACTGGGATCTCTAGTATGAAGCTTTGGCCAATAAATCAGACTGTGCCGGAGAGTTAATACAACAAATTGTATAGAGAAAGACAGGCGTAAAGATGGTAATACCTGCCCTGCATGTAAGAAAATTCCTGAATGATTATCCGGCAATTTATTTTGGTGCTTCACCGCCTGCAATAAGACAGGATCATGAGCAGGTAAAAATCCATGTGATATCCTTCCAGAAACCTGGCAATTACTCAACAATGAGTACAGACTACCCTTTAATAGACTGAAATATACAAATACTACTATTGGGGTTGTGCAATGCACTTACCTCTTTCAAACTAGCGGAAACTGCGGGGTCGTTGAATCCCCTGACTTATTAAAGGTTACTACAGATACCCCCAACATCAATTTACTATGAGTGGCGAACTATCAGATTTCACGAGATTCAACAAACACTGAAGTCGTCCTTGGGGGCACGGTAAAGCTCCCAGTGAAGGCATTATAATTTGAGTTTTTTACTACCTCATCACCAGACATCAACTGCGAATATTCCAACAGAGAAAGTCTTGAATGCTTAAAAACATATTTGCTTTGGTCAAACTTTTCACCTATAAAAAATAACTCCGTCGTTCCTTTTGAATTCTAATAGATTAACCATGATGTCACCTGTATGGGATGTAGATCAAGAGTTCTTGTACGCAGAGCAGGGCTTGTAAATGTGACCTCCCTCGGGCTTGCATTGAAGGCCACAACAATGTAAGAGTAGCTGTTGGGATCAAATGAAATGCAACAGCATTAATAACAAATAGTAAATGGTTATGCTAAACAGAGAAGTCAATCTTGCGGATAAATAACTGACTTTGGATCTAATTGGGTTAAACCAGGTCTGCCTTTATGACTGTCTTCAATGCTCATTACTATGAGCCCGGGAACTGACGATGGACCCGTATTGTGAAAACGTACCCTTTCCTGAACAAAAAAAGGACAACACCAAGGTGAATAAACCTAAAAAGATTCTATCATTGCTGTAAATCAGCTCAATACAACTCAAAGTTTGTATAAATTTTTAGCTCGTTTCCCAGATCATTCCAAATCGGTTCTTAGAAACTTTAGCCAAGCTTGATCTCTAATGTGTTTGGTTCATACAGTTCATGACTGGCTTGTATATTAACTCGAGACAGCTCAATTTAGCTTTCTCGGGCATTTATTTATGATCAGCTCATATTACTTGAACATTTCAATTTTAGAACTTGGTATTGAATTTTAGCCAAGCTTGATCTCTAATGACTAATGTATTTAATTAGTACTGAATTTTAGCGAAGCTTTATCGGTTCTTAGGGACTTCAGCCAAGCTTAGACTCTAATGTGTTTGGTTTGTACAGTTCGTGAATGGCTAGTATGTTATCTCGAGACAGCTCATATTACTTAGTATTGAATTTTTAGTTGATTATATTTAAGTTGGGCAAGCTTTAAGCATAAATCTCCAGCTAAAAAATTCTCTAAGATTTAGCTTGAACTACAAATTTAAATCCAGGCGATGTTGGCGGCTTTGATTATTCCATGCAGTACACTTATTCATTTTCACAAAACATAGGGTTTAATTCAGTTTGCTTTATACTAACATGTTGCGTAGCCACTCATAATCAATTTTGCTGGCACCATATGACACCATATCCCTCTAGATGAAACTGATAATGAAACTATATGTGGCTATTTCATATTTCCTTACGGACGAAGCCAGATAGTTGTTCTAGTGATGAATTTAATGATCAGACAGGCTAGAGTATGACCAACTTTTCTTCTTCAAACTTTGAAGCAGGTGGAACTTCTGATGTATTTCCTCGTATCGCTGCTGAGGGTAGGCTCATGAGTCACAGTGACCAGGAAGCCGTGGGCCCAAATTACAATGCTTAAGTTATAGAGTGGTTTGTGTAACTCCAGTGATCAGAGGGACATCCAAGATACCTTTTTTGTGCCTCTAAGAATAAGTGAGATTTGTGTGAACAGAAATATGAATTATCTAATATTATCTTCAAAATAGGACAACAAAAGATGCAAAACAAAACAAAACAAAAGCAGATTAATTACGAAATAGCTAACCTGGATTTCATTTCCTGTCCGCAAACGGAAAAGAGGTGAAGAGTACCGAATCCTCAACAAGTTCAAGTAATTTTCCACTGCAGCGAGAATATGACTCTTTTTAGGCTTAAAAGAGAGATCTGCCAATCTTGGTTTAATCCTAAAAAAAAGAAGCAAATGCTGGTCAAAGACACCCAAATCTTTAGTAGATTACGATGAAGTAGACCTGCTAACAAAATTTCATGTTGTTTCACATCTTTGTGCTGAAGGAGTTCATTCAGCCCCAAATGCCAAATGCAATTCCAAGATAATAAGCAACCAATTACAATAAATGTTAAAAAAAAAAAAACATGATGAACGGAGTGGAGTACATAAGCTAGTAATCCAAACAAACAAGCGACTGAAAATAGTGAACGCTTACAGGGGCCAGCTTCTCTCGTTTTTCCCTTTGGGAGGAAGGCCAACAGCCCAGTTGTTTGTCTCATAGCTGAAGTCCAGCCTGAAATAGACAAAAAGTACTGATAATCAGAGACAAACAAGCCAGGCACAGCTGCAGAGAAGTCCCATTGGCCACTGGTATACTGTAAGAAAGGTTTAATTCTTGATGAAAACTGTTACCACGGGCATCTTTGTCATGATCAAGATATATTATCCAGGAAGAGGCACACCAAAAATTATTTTAGGAGTACTTTATAGGATGACATTAGTACCATAGATAATAGGGTACCTATTGAACCAATCACCAGAATTGTATGAATCGCGATCAAGAGATTTTGAACGTAACATCTCATCGCCACAATGGAAGAATGGTACTCCCTAGAACAGAAATTTTATTAATAATATATGTAATATCTTGTTCTACTTTATAAATAATTAAATTGAGCAACTACTGCCAAAAAAAAAAGAGACCTGCGAAAGTGCAATTATACTTGTTGCTAAATGATTTAGCCTGCACCTCTCATCTATAGAAATGTCCATAGGTGTCTGAAATAATTGAAACAAAAAAAGGTATAAATACCAAGCCAAGAAAGACAATCCAAATATTAATTTTAAAGGAGTCATAAAAGAACAGTAAGCACACCTTTAAGCTTATGATGTCAAACAATGTTTCATTGTCATGAGCAGAGACATAATTAACCTGGAAAGTACAAAAACCAAAGTGTTTGTGTAACCGTGTAAGAGATTGGATTACATTAATAGAAACTCGTTGTACCGCCAATTTAAAAAAAAAAGTATACAGAGATTGGAAAAGAATTACAAATGTTAGTTTCACAACTTTCACTTGAATATTTGATTAGGACAGGGAAAAAGAAGAAATAGTGGGTTTGTACTCACAGTTTCTGAGGGACATAGAGCATAAGCAACCGATGATCCATCATGAGTTAGAACTTCAGATCCCTTAACCTAAGCAAGAAAATTACCAGATTACATGAACTGAAAATACCTGTATTTTATAGAAAAGTAGCATTATCTCATTAAGATTCAAATGATTTCACTACAAGGATATGTGACCAAATACATGTCCCGCGTTGTCCTATAAAATCTACCAATAAAACAGAAACTATCCGTTGAAATCTGATTGCTTTACCTCTTCTCCTTGATGACTGGTTAAAACAAAATCCCTCAAGTTTCCAGCCATTGCGACCTGAGTCATGCAAAGAAATTTCAAAAAGGTGGTAAATTGCAAGTAAAACCTGTCAAAGATCAAAAGAATTTAAAAAAAAAAAAACTAATCTGTTTAGTTGTTCATTCAACGAGTTTACTTTGCTGAGGAATGTAAAAATTTGTGAGATTGTGGGATAACGCTTTGCATCAGAGCTTGAAACTTCTCATCAAAATGGATTATCAAATTCACCTGGATGTGGTCCTGGGATGCTGAGAGCATCTTTTCTACAACAATCTTCGCACCGTGGTCATGTCCATTAGGCTGTAAAAGAAGCAGAAGAAAAGCTATGTATTGACAAGCATATGACATGAACAAGATGAGCAAATTGGATAACATGCTGTTCACAAAAATGCTACACTTTCAACAAACTCAAAGTACTGCTACAAAACCTACAAACAAGTCCAAAGCGGTGATATAAGGTATGACCCGAGCAGAACAAAGTCTCTTGTAAACCAGTTGTTAAGAGATATGAAATATCATATCAAAATGTATATGGGTTATTAAAATTAGATACCCTACGAAATAAAACATTCAAAAATTAACCAATGCCACAAACTCTTCCCAGTTACGTTTGTAAGTTTCTTCATTAGATACACGAGAATCCCATAAAAAAGTCGTCTAGTTAATCTGAAAGCTCATACTATTTTTGTGGCCATACTGTTGATTAAGTTCTATAATGCTTATATTCATCAATTCATATCAGCAATAGACCATATAGCAATGTTCAAGAAAACAATGTTTTTATATATGTTCTAACCTGGGTTGCACCAATACCGTCGCAGAGGCGTGTCCGTGTGTCCAATACGGCAATTCTGAAAAACCATAATACGGGGACACACCGCTATATGTAGAAGTACCGTCAATTTTTGAGATATATATAGAAATGTAAACAAGAAAACCACACAACTATATTTGTTTTGCACTTGTTCACAACCACACAAGTGTACTTGTGCTAGCACATCCATGTTTTCGACTATAATCTTCCCTAGAAGTAGGTGACCTTTAGTTTTCAATTGTTTACTAGTTTATAGTAACATAGAAGTATTTTAGGTGTGTCCGAGTATGTGTCTGTGTCCATACGTCTGGACACACGATACGGCGACCCCCGAGAAGTATCAGCGCAACCCAGGTTCTAACCAATAAACTAAAAGTTCATTAATAAGACATTTTCACCTGGAAAGATAGACCAGTCACGAAGCCTTGTTGTAGCGGGTGACCAAAAGGAGATCCACCAATTACGGCGTCTCGCATCCGATCATTGAAGCTGAAAAGACAAATTCTAACATTTAGAAGAAAAAAACGCATGATGTGAAAATGTTCTAATACCCATATTCTGAATCTGAGACACAAACTGCTATTTTTGAGGCAACTAAACTGATACTTAGATATTTCTCACTAGACTGAGTCAACAACTAGACTATTAAATTCAACTTTTCATAAGCAGTACAGTACGCCCAACTCATTGGTCATCATATGCCAGGATATGACTAGGATGAACCACCAGAGCATTCATCTTAGCACTTTATATCCAGAACGACTTGGTGTACAGCCTTCAATTTCCTATGTCGACGTATTTACAGACCGAGTTCATGCCTTTGCTCATCGTAGCACTTTATATCCAGAACGACCTAGTGTACAGCCTTCAATTTCCTATGTCGGTGTATTTACAGACCGAGTTCATTCCTTTGATTAATAACTTTTTATATAAACCAGCATATGAGAACGGAAAATTAAGAAAAATTATTTGAGAATATTGCCTTCCAATACTGGTCCCACAAATGTTGAACTGTGATGCATTTACTCCACGCACATTTTTAGATACTTCACCAAAGTCCCATCCTTCTCCATATCTGACAAAAGAAGCTTATGAGCCAACTCGATGTGATCCAAAAGAAAAAAAGATAAGATAGAAGATATATAGGCAGCCCAGAACCATATAAAATGTGTGCAAGGTGTATCTGAATAACAGGTGCAACCTTACATATAGATCTTAGCGCCATCCACTCCACTTTGGTCCTTTGTTAGGCTGCGGAGAGCACTTTGTGCCTTTAGCTGTGATACCCAAGCACACAAGAGGACACTTTAGCCTTTTTTAATCCATGCAACACCAGGTTTATCATGCATATTAATATAAATGAAATATATTAGGTTTTTGAGTTCTAAATCAAAGTAATATCTTACTAAACAAACAACTTCTAGTTTTGTGCAAGATATTCTTTTTGAAGAACAGATGCTGAACCGAAAAAGAAAAAATTACTTAAAATGAGAAATTGTCCTCATACGACAAGTGGTAATGCACCAGTAAACGCTAACCAGCATCAATCTTTGTGACAATTTCATCGGAGAGTTCTTTTTCAGCACTTCTTATATATATCAGCCAAAGAATTACACTTACCATGGTTCTTTTCATTATATGCCCCATGAGATCGAAGCGGAACCCATCAACCTGATAATAGTCATGCATACGAATTAAGTCCATTTACTTATTCAAAATCTAGAAATTACTAACAACCATGACAGCAGCCAAAATAAAGATGAAGAAAAAGAGGTTCCTACTAGCATGACCTTCTATCTACCGTGTGAATGTCACGAAAACCTACATGCAGAATAAGACTATGTAGCAATATCTACCATAAGCTTTGCACCTATATCGACTATGGAAGTGGTTCTACTCATCAACAAAAATTTTGCCCTTTTCGAAGCAATGGATTCACCTTATAATCAACTGCCCAGCATAGAATATCATCAACTATCAGGCGCTCTACCATAAAATGCTCACTGGCAGTATTGTTTACACATGTGCTGTTCTCAATATATCCATCAAAGTTCCTTCGCAGATAGTATCCTGGAACAACCTATAAAAGAAAACATGTTAGTAACTAATCTTGAAAACAGAAAAAAAAAAAAGTGGTTTACTGACAACATGCCACAAACTCTCTCGATAGAAGCACAACTAAGATAATTAAAGTGTGACCTTGTCAAGCACAGAGTTGTCACCATGCGGTCCACTTCCATGCAAATGATTATACACAACATCCAAAACAACACGAAGTCCAATGCGATTAAGGGACTGCAATTAAGATGAAAAACAGAGATGGAAGAATTATTATTATTATATAAAACCAACTATATAAATAAAGTATTACGAATCTACAGATCTCATGGTAAAAAAAACAAAACATGCAGCACATTAGACACAAAAGCAGCACCTGAACCATCTTTCGAAACTCAAGAGTACGACATGAACCATTCGGGTTGGTAGCATAGCTACCCTTAGGAACTCCCCAAAGCACAGGGTTATACCTGGTTAAGAATGTAACAAACAATTTGTCAATCAGCTAACTGATAAAATTAATATTCACTAGTTTCACAAAATGTATACAAAGTTTAAAATATCCTATCTTACCCCCAGTTAAACCCGTCCTCGTCTTGGATTGCTGTAACTTGAGCTTGTTGCTCGTCAGAATCTGGAGGAAGCGTTGCTAAACTCTCCATATCTGTACGTGTTTGCCGATTGATCACAGAAAAGATAACAAAGAGAAGGACTTTAACCGGTATCTTTTTGCAATAGCAGATTGAGAAAAGGCCAAAGGGGCTATAAGAACTAAGACGAAAGCATGGAAATGAACTTGTTACATTTCAAAGAATGAGGCATAGTAACAGAAAAAAGAAGGTTTACTAGCATAGTAGCATTCAGTTGAGAAAGTTAAGGTGAACAAGTTAAGATTTTAGAAAAATATATTTATATTGAACCCCAAAGTTGTCTATAAGTAGTTGATACCAACCCATGCCAGAGAGAAAGAAAAAAAGATGAACGTATGATGGTCAACGAGTGCGAATAAAAGATATCATCATGACATATGAGATAGATGCGTGAAAGTTGACCAGTAAAACATAAATAATGTATACCGTATGCCTCTTAATATTTCATAATATCCATTAATACCTAATTGAACATTGCACAGATCTTATTGGTAACAAAACCTTACCTACAAACTTCCATTTCTCCTTTTCATCTGCTACATCAGCGAATTGGAAGGTTGGCAGCAGATGCAAATGAGTAAGACCAGCACTTTGAAGTTTCTTCAGATGACAAATACCAGCTGAATCCTGTGTAATTACACTATCAAACTTTAGAACCACACTCTTCCACAAAATCTTCATCCAAAGAAGATATGGTTGATAATCCAACATAAACAGATGCAGGAAAATATGCGCCCAACACACAGAACTGCCCGTATCTCTAAATAGAGACAGAACTGGGGGAAAACGAATTATGATTACCTCTGAGGTAAAAGCAAGATAACCACCTTGGATGTCAGGATTCACAGTGTGGTCATTGGCACTGCAATTGCAATAGTTGTAAATTAACAGGAGCACAAAAAGCTAACAAAAAGACAGATTTGGGATTCAAATATTAGATTTTATTTTTTTTATCAAATAACACTTGTATAGGCAAAGCAGCTCGAGATGCATCTCAACTAACCTACATGGATGAAAGAGAGTATTAACCTGAAATCCCTTATGTGCAGCTCATAAATACTGATATCCGAAAAGGAAGAAAGCTCAGGTTTCTCATCTGACAGCATATCCCATCCACCCGGTTTTAAACTATCACAACTAAGATTAACCAATAATGTCCGTTTACCATCTGCAGAGAGCCTGTACCAACAAGAAACAATAATAAAGTTATACATGACCTTCACAACTTTATACATTAAATAGAGCTAAGATTTTGAAACTCTTATAACCATGACAGTTTCCCAGGACAAAAAATGAGTTGGTTAACTGAGACAGCATACCCTCTAGCGTAAGGATCGTTCGCGATGCATGTTTCAACTAGCGAAGTGCAATGATGGTAGACAGAAACTTCATATACATAATAACATCCTTCCCAGGATTTTGGTCCATGAACACTCCAAACACCATTTACCTCATCAAGCCCAACGATTTCTATCGGACTGCCACCACATGGGTCCCTATATATGTCAACACGTATAGCCTGTTTTTTCATTATATAAGGAAAGCAACAAAAAAATAACGTAATATAGGTGAACGAAACCAAGATGTTCTGCTAAAGTAAAATGATCTACTCTACTTATATGTAGATGCATAACCAAAACTAATTTACTTGAGCAGTAGGAGCCCAAAGGTACAGAGAAACGGCCTCTTCTGAAAAGACAGCACCAAGTGGTCCACCGTAAGAGAATAAGTCATCTAAAACACCAGGGAGCTGCAAACCAGTAGCATTAATGCATTGTCCATCAGCTGTATAAATAAAAAGTTTGATTACTTATTAGCTGTAACCAAAGAGAAGAGGGCCAAACAACCCTCTAATAACCCCAAATTGGCAAATTCTAATATGTTAAAACACATCTTTTGGCACATACTTCAAATAACATTGTTTCAGGTTTAATGGCAAGAAAACTACCTCGAATTGACACAACTGCTAACTGGCACTTCAGTAGGTTCTTGGTATCTACACCAGGAGGAACTCCGAAGGGTTTATAATGTTGAATATGGGGAAACTTTTCAATAACCTGATATGAAAATTAGGAACAAAAATTCGAAATTAACAACATCCTTGAGAAAAAAAAACACCATTGATGGATTGATTTACACATTCCGCAAACCGGCTAAGTAAAAATAATGAATCAGAAAGATCAACAAACATTGCTCACATCAGCCGGGAGACAACCGTTATCTGGTTCGAGTTTCACTTTAATATCATCACCTGTTAGCATATTATTCCCAAAACACAAATTATGAACAAGAACTATAATCTTGCAGTGGAAACACAAATTAGCAAACAATAAAAAATATTCCGTAATAATTACAGCGTAAACAGTTCTCAGAATTTCAAACCTTCAATGCCGTTGCCAGTAGCAACTAGATTAGCAGTTTTACTAGCGTATAAGTAACAAGATCCATCTCCAACATCAACATCCCAAGCAATTACTGATTCATTTACCCAATAAGCTCTAGAACGTGACATATCACCCTGAAACTGTTCAACATTGACCATTCTCAAACAAATGTCATCGAAAATTTCAGTGAAGTAGTTAAAAATCAGAAGTTATAGAGAGAGAAAACTGACATCTATAGATGAAACCTCTTCGGCAGCCATGGATACATCAGTAAGACAGTGAAGAAACGTGTTGTTGAGAGGTTTATTAATTACTTTCAGTGAGAGATTTGGTTGATTTAGAGACAGAAACTGGAACTCAGAGTGAGTTCGATTCGAGTGGCGGGGATGAAATGATTTGATTGAATAAGAAGAATTGGTGATCGCAGGGAAGAAGAGAGAAGAGAGTAGCGAAGAAGAAGAGAGGGAAAGAGAAATCGATGGGATTTTTGTAATCCCCATTTTAATATAGAGATTACTTCTTTTTCTTTACCTGTGTTTCTCTGACACTTGTTTAGAAACTTTACAAAAGAAGGGTTTTAGACAGATTCGCCACCCCGCCGAACTTTACCTGGAGACTACTTTGCGATAATGTTATCCCAAAAGAAAACCGATTTTATTTGGAGCAGATCAAAAGAATTTAGGCCTTACAAATAAAGAGCACAACATCGCCCTGCTCACCAAAAGAGTATGGCAAATTAAGGAAAAACCAGATTCCATCTGGACAACAACGATCAATGCCAAATATCTTCACAACAATGCAGCAGCTTCATTCTTAATCATTCCAAAAACCCCACAAAATGCCAGCCCAACTTGGAAACATTTAGCTAACCTCTTTTTTTTTTTTTTTTTTTGCAGAAACATTGTAACCACTTAATTGGTGATGGCCAAACAACAAACTTATCAGCCAATTGGATTCCACACAACCCCAACCATATCACTCCCAACACCCTCCAAACCCCGAAGGTATCCACACTAATCCATCCACATTCCAACTCTTGGAATCATGAACACATTTTCAATACTTCCCCCACCAACTTGCTCAACATATCACCAGCATCCACCTACCCACTAATCCAATTCCAGATACTATCATTTGGTCATTCACAAAAAATGGGCAATACAATGCAAAAACAGGACACCAAAAGTTAATTTCCGGCCAGAATTCCACGGCAGCTCCACCAAACAACCCTCAACAACCAAATCCGATCAAAAAAACTATTCTTGTGGAAAGTCACCATGGAAAGATTAGCAATACTCAAATTCCTCCATAGGTTCAACATCAGCAGCACAAAAATATGTCTCAGATGCACATCCCATCCGGAAACAACTGCACACATCTTCTTTGAATGCTCCCACTCCATACAAGCTTGGCACCTAATCTTTTACCATCTCGCAAGAAATCCATATTCAGGAGTAAATCAGCGTCAACATCTACAACAACTACAACCGGGGCAATAACAGCAACAACATCAACACCCTCATCAGCCACATCAACACCAAGCATCAGTACACCACTTACATCCCCAACCACATAAAGATATCAATGAGGTAATAAACATGAACCTACCAAAGAATTCCAAATCTCTACTCACATTCACAATCTGGCAGATTTGGTTAGCTAGAAACATGAAGCTCTATACAAACACTACTCAAACTCCAAACCAGACCACACAAGTAGCAATCCTAATGTGCAAAGAATACCAGTGGGCATAGACACATTTAATCCCACTGATACCCAACACCCCATTGATACCTCAACACCCCACACCCATATCCCACAACACCATTTTGGTATACTGGCAACCACCACCACAAGATTGGCTCAAACTCAACACGGATGCGGCAATAAAAGGACACCCAGGCCCGGAAGGAGCAGGAATAATTTGTCGCAATCACATGGGACAAATCATACAGGCAATAGCAGCTCCGATAGGAATCACAACAACAATCCATGCAGAAACATGGGGTCTCCTCCTGGCAGCCAGAATGGCAACTCAACAACAATGGCAAAGAGTATGGTTTGAAATTGACTCTCAGGCACTGACTATACTACTACAACAATGGCAAACAGCGCCTTGGTACCTAAGAGGAATGCTACAATAAATCCACCAACTACTGCAGCAAATCCCCCATAAATTTTTTTTGCATGCCTACTGAGAAGCCAACCAAGCTGCGGACGAGTTAACAAACGAGGCGGTCAGGAAAATCATACACAACCCGGCAACAGCTAAAACTCACATTTGGGATCACACTTGTCCAACTTTCCTTACTAGAATGGTTTCAAATGACCAGAATGTTGTCCCAACAGCTAGAATTGTAAAATGTAATGTTCCCAACTAAATAAAATTCCCCCTTCAAAAAAAAAAAAAAAAAGTAAAAAGCTTGAGTTAATGAAATGCACAAG
>JAJJMB010002559.1:3685102-3886398 GCA_023531105.1 Papaver atlanticum | reverse complement strand
CCAGGAAGAATCCATTTTAGACTTATGGATAAATCCATGATCAACCTTCTTTCGTAGTACCCTACCCCCAGGGGAAGTCGAATCAAACTATCTTTTTAGATTCCTATTTAAATAATTAGCTGTGACATTTTAGATAAGATTAATACTCTGGTATGTGCAGTAGTGCAGACATACTCTGGTATTAATAAAGAAATATCAACTATGCAGCAGTGCAGACATACTCTGGTGTGTATTAATGGCGATTCATTTAAATTGCATGTGAATACTCATTATAATATACAGTAAATAGAGAAGAAGAGTAATAAAGTAAATAGAGAAGAAGAGTAATAAAAACTGTGGATATTACTTGACTGAAGCAGATCTTAATAAAGAAATATCAACACTTACCACTACTTGTTCCTGCTCTGCCATAATTATTAGTTGTATCGCCTCCTTCTTAGTTCAAGCTCCTACATTCGTCTCTCCCCATTAAAGGTCACATTTTCCTAACACTTGAAAATGGATCGAATACAATACCATCACCAACAAGATCTCATCATTATTAAACAATAGTTTTAACCTTTATCTCCACCCCTTAATAGACATAAAAGAAGATAGCCAAATCCAGCCTATTAATTCATTATATTGTAACAGTAAACAAACCTTATTAAGCAAATTACACAACAAAAAAACAACACCCATAATCAAGATCAACATCTCCAATAACGTAACCCAAAAGTACAATCAATTTTGTAAAATGATGAATAATGTATTATTTCTACATTATTATTGCAAGTAGAAGTAATACTTTACATTTCTTCTACTTGTAATTACTTATAAAATAGAATTACTAGCCTTTCAATTTAAGCTTCTTCTACCCTTAGAATAAGGAAGAAACAAAATTAAAGTTCTTCTCTATAATACTTAGAACTTCTACCCCAAATCAATTGGAAGTTACAAGCTTATGGAGGCATCTCCTCACATCAACTCAACTCAAAGAGAAAGATTGAAGGAAAGAGGAAAACAAGGATTCTAACCTAGTCTTTCTTAAAACAAAACTTATCTCCCAAAGGAGAGTTAGGGTTTTACATTATATGGTAGAGAGAAAGGATGAGCTAGGAAATAACCCAAAAGAAATTGGTAAAATAAAGAACATAATAAAAAGGATAGAAATGGTATTTGATAAATACCACTATGCATCATGCTCCCATTTTTGAAAGAAATTCTCCCTCGAATTGACATATTCTTCGTCCATATCATTTTCTCTCCACTACGAAACCAAGTGAATTGATGCAACTAAAACCAAACTACCATGCCTCGGCGAAAGCTTATCTTGGAAATTGACGTGCTCCAACGCTATGTGGTCCAAAAATAAAATGAACTCACTAGTGCTTGCACTTCTTCCCTTATTGAAAACTACTCGACCTCGATTTCTTCCATTATAGTTACTCACCAAGTCTAGCCTTTTGTGGTAGTATTCAAGTGCATACCCAAGAAGCAAAGAACCATCAAGTAGTTTTTCCAACTTTGAATGGCGACTAGCGTTATTATACTTGTCTTCAAAGGAATCCCAAGTTGGATCAACATGAGTTAATTTCTCATTTTGTTTGCTTATACTTGATAAAGAGCTTGTTGTTGGGTGAACTTTTGTTTCAAATTTCATCTCTTTAATGACATTTTCGGATACGACATAAACATAACTATCAGAATCATTAACAAGCTTGCTTACCTTTCTTCCCATGATACAAGTGGTTTGGAATGCGTCATGCCTTGTCCCTCGATCACCATTGTCAAGTTCAAGCATGGAGTATTTGTTTATGACACCCAATCTTTGTATTTGATAACCGGTGATAAATTCTTTTTCTCTTTCTTCATTAGGTTCTTCATCAAATATGAGTGGCGACGTAGGATCAAAGTAAACATTATCACCAATCTCGACTTCTTCACAACTTGAAAAAATATCAAATTTTGTTAGAGATATTTTATCAACCACCTTATAAGCAACTTCTTGATTCACATACCCACCAATGGAAATTGAATTCTCTAACTCCATTTCATCTTCATAATCATTAGAGAGTTCAAATGAGTTCATATAAAGACTTTCCAACTTCTTAATTTTCTCTTATACTAGTTGACACATTTCATCAAACATCTTGTGTCTTAATCTATCCAACCATTCTTTTACTTGAACTTTACTTAGTATTACTTCCATATTCATTTTCATTCTTCTTGTTGATACCATAATGAAATCACCATATAATTGACATATCCAAATTGAATAAATTATCAAGCAAATTAAACACAAACCCAATGTAATTGATTATGAAATAAGTAGTCTCTACTAACAATTAGTATCTTTACCAAACCTTCCCCCAAAAAATCAAACCAAAGTTCTTGATACCAACTAATATAAAGTATTACTTCTACTTGCAATAATAATGTAGAAATTGTAACAAAACACCATAAAATAGAATTACTAACCTTTCAATTTAAGCTTCTTCTACCCTTAGAATAAGGAAGAAACAAAATTAAAGTTCTTCTCTATAATACTTAGAACTTCTACCCAAAATTAATTGGAAGTTACAAGCTTATGGAGGCATCTCCCCACATCAACTCAACTCAAAGAGAAAGATTGAAGGAAAGAGAAAAACAAGGATTCTAACCCATTCTTTCTTAAAACAAAACTTAGATCCCAAAGGAGAGTTAGGGTTTTACATTTTATAGTAGAGAGAAAGGATAATCTAGGAAATATCCCAAAAGAAATTGGTAAAATAAAGAACATAATAAAAAGGATAGAAATGGTATTTGATAAATACCACTATGCATCAATAAGCCACAGAGAAAGTGTACAAAATAGATAATGTAATAACTAAGATGAGTTGATTTGTTATAGTTTGGAGGAATGTTTGATCATAAAATCAAAAGAGATTTATTTATTTATATTGATTGGAGATAGAGCTAGGTTTTAGAATTTCGGGAACTGGGATATTTGCAGACAAGTTTGTGAGACGGGAAGAAAAAGATTATAAAGCACATCTTACATCTTGGTTCTATACTCTCAAAACTTAATGCCCAACTCAATTGTACCGGGTACCCAAGAACCGCGAGTACCCATCGGGTAGACCCGATAAGGAACCAAAACTAATCGGTTTCTTATTGGGTCTACCCGTAGGATATCAAAAATGTTAATGAGTATGATGGCCCGAATTGACCGTGTTCGGTTCGGTTTCGGGTGAATGGATATCTATTGATAGTCCTAATTAGGATTAAAAAACTATTAGGTAAAGATAGTTTGAAATGGCTTCACGAATACCTAATTGAAGTTTTTAAGTCTTAAACCTAATTATGTTTCTCAGAGGAAACTTAGGTTAGTAGATGACGACTCTAGAATACAACTAGGACACATAAGTGTCGGGGGTAAAATTTTCTAGTTGTTTGAGTATTTCTATTAATAGACTTTCAAGATTGTAGGTAGCTCTGAATTCAAGATAAGATAAATTAAGGTTCAAGCAAACACTTTCTCAATTTAAATGAAATTCTTGTAAAGAGTTCACGTAAGCATGTGAGAAGTCCTCCTTGAAATTACACAGAAGAATATACACCATGATCCATGATTCTGGAACCGTGTCAATGATAGTTCGTATCCGCAAATATGCCTTTTGCACTTTCAAGCATAAGTCGTGCTCGTTAACACTCAAAAGTTGAACCATGAGTCACAAACACATAGTGATTTAGTGAACAAAGTTGTCTTATAAGTGTTTATGAAAGTTATAGCAATGCCAAACATATTTGTGAAAATAGTTTATGAGTATCCGCTTAATTCTGTACTAGTAGGTATGTATAGGGGTATGCATACGTACGAACCAGTTCATGAAGTGATCAGGCTATTGGGGTACGCGTATCAGGCTGTTGGGGTACCCTTAGCCATTCACGAACTCATATCCTATGGGTACGCGTACTGGGTATAGGTACCTCCCTCCCATTTACGAACTCAGATTCTTAGAGTACGCACTATTGGGTATGTGTACCTACCCTATTCCAGAACTCAAATCACTAACGTACGCGTACTGGGTATGCTTACCTATCCTGTGTCCAGATTTTCAGTAAGTTTTGAAAACTCTCTTTAAACAATTCGAAACATTCCCAATCGCCATAGATAATAAACATCGTTGCTTGGGAAATTTCCACATGTTCAACTTGAAAGAAAATAGTTCACAAACAATAAATCATTCACAACCAAGATTTTTAAGGATCTAAAACATCCATTGCTTGGATTATATTCGAGATATTTATCAAGACAAGCTTGACTCGAATTTTTTTATTTGCAATATTAAATCACTAAAATCACATGACATAGCCTCATAAGATAGAATGATAAATGCCGTGAGTAAATATGATGGTTCAGTGATCACATACCTCTTTGACGATTAAGTTTTCCAAATGTCTTCGTTTGATCTTCAGTCTTCAATCTTCGAGGGTTATTCAGTGATGTCTGATACTCAACTACCATACTCTAATCATAGTTTGAGACTTAACTTTAGTAGACTAGAAATCAAGATATAGTTTTGTGCAACTAACATTGACAACAAGCTTGAGATAACAAAACTTGCGATTTCTACAAAGCAGTTGTCAATTTTAGTGACAAAATTATCAATACATATGGATTCAAAATAAATAAACTCTTCAACTCAAAATCCATCATGCTTAATTTCTTTGAATCTACAACATTATCTTGAATTTGTCGTTATTCAAGTTCTTATATGGTTCTGCATATGATCGTTTCAGCAACTTTGTTGTCGAAGATCCATAGCGATAACAACTTATGAGAATACTGTTTAGATCTTTTATAGAATGACAAAGTCACCCAACTCAATGGTTGTTACATTGGTGCATAGTATTGTTACCTTCCGCAAAGTCCAACTGAACCAAAAATTTGAAGCAATACTACGATAATATGTTCTCCCGCTTAGTGTTTACTTACCTCTTTTGCATAATGGATAAAACCTACAGCTTGTAATCCGTTCCCCCTTACATAAAGGCTAAGATGATAATCATCCTATATGCAAATTCAAAACTAAACTCACGTGACAAAACACATGCCAAAATTAACAATAACTGATGGAAGATGTAAAGTAGGTGCAAACTCAAAACTATTAGATGAACTAGATGTATCTTCTAATTACTAATCGTATCTAGGTGCAAAACCGTCGTGGACAACTAGTTATTTGCTCTTTGGCTGGATGAAAGGTTATACATGCGCGGTGGCTTCGTTTTTGAATCTATAACTCGTTCGATGCCTAGCAATGGAACTGGTATAAGCTTTTTTTCCTATGTCTTAATCCGATAAGTCGCAAATTCTTAGACTCGGACTAAATTCCCATCTCTTTCCACAACTTGCATTTTCAATTTGTATTTACATGACTCCTCAAATGATCCGAGGTGAAGGAAGACATGAAAACCAAATCAAATTTTAGCCATTTACCCCAGCCGATGAAAAAGTCAAAATAAAATTTCACAAGAAACACCGAAAAATCGTGTCCGATATAACGTTTTGGAGGGAAACAGAAACGACGATTCCCAATTAGGCATTAGTAATAACACAGAGAGAGAAAAAAAAACAATAAAAAAAAAAACATAGCCATTATCAGTATTTAATTCGATCTCTACATCTAAACTCTCCTCATCTCTCCCTTCTCTGTTCCCTTTCTCTCTCTAACTTGCAGAAACAATTGAATCGCCCCGCCAAAACCTATATATATTTATGTCAACTCAGTTATCGACTAGGTTCTCTACTTCTTCACTAAAAAGGTAACCAACTTAATACTAATCTTCTTTTTCCTTTTCGAATTCTAACTCTGATTTTTTGTTTGAATATAAACCTTCTTCCCCTTCTTCAGATCCGTGTGTTATTGTTTATTTTGTACTTAATTATTGAGAAATAAAAGGGGATTTTGATTCTAGGGTTCTTGGGGATTTTGTTAATTTTGAGTAGGAGAACTAAATAGCAGCAAACTTCATTTCAAATTGAGGCACTGTTGATGGTGATGAAAGAAAGGGTTTATGATCTGGTGATCTGATTGTGATGATGGATAACGAAGATAGGGTTTCAGGAGTTGTTGTTGAAGAAAAAGGGGATGTTGGGGCTACTGAGAACGGTGGGTCTGTGAAGGAGTTGAAAGTTTATAGGTCTAAGAAGAAGGAGAAGTTAAAGAGAGAAAGGGAAGTCCATAGTGATGGTTCAGAATCGAGTGAGGATTTATTAATTCGTCGAAGAAAGGTAATTAGAGAAGAAATTGAAGTCGACAGTAAGAAAATTGTGAATAATGGGGCAAGTGAAGCTGAAGATGGAAAGAAAAGGAGTAGGTTAGATGTTTTTGAATACGATGAATACGACGAGATTGATGACATTGTTCTAGTTAAGAAGTCTAAAAAAGTGCGGTTCCAGGTTGATCCAGATATTAATGGGGGTTTAAAGGGTGGTGGTAGTAGTAGTGTGTTAAGGTCGAAGAAGGCAGGGCTCTCGAGAGAAACTGAGTGCAGTAGAGAAGTTATTGATAAAGGAAAAAGTGTGAGCGTTCGGCAAAAGGAGTCAAAGAGGAAGAAGAAAAAGAAGTATGAGATGACAGAAGATGGAAAGTTCGTTGCTCTTTCTGCGCCGGCAAATATTTCTGCGACTGAATCATCGAATGAAATGATGCAAAGTGAAGATGATAATGTCTTAAAGGTGATGGTTAAAAAGGAAGCGGGAGAGTCTAAAAAGAGTTTTGAACTCAAAAGGGAAGGAACTAGAAAGGGTTTGAGGTCTGCTGATACCACTAAGCAGGAATCACAGCCATCTCCTCCACCTTCACCAGAAAAGAATCAGGTAAAGTCACCAGAAAAGAATCAGGTAAAGTCGCAGAAAAGTTTGTCAACCACAAACCTTGAAGTCCATGATACGATGTCCAAGAAAACCGTTGTTTCCTCGTCATTGTGTTCAAGTCACAAGAAGAGTATTAAACTCAAGAAAGAGATAAGGAACAAAGGATTCAGAATCTTGAAATCCAAATTAAATCACTCAACGAGACATGGGAATAAAAATGTTGGGGATAGTAGGTCAACAGAACAAAACAGAATACGTGACCAGATAAGGACAATACTTTTGGATGCAGGATGGACAATTGAGCATAGGCAGAGAAATAACAGAGACTACCAGGATTCTATATACATCAGGCCTAACGGAGGAGGTGGACTCTGGTCTATTGTCAAGGCGTATAATGCTTTTATTACGGAATGGAAAAATGAGGGTGGTGAGAGTAGTAAGTCGTTTACACCTATACCAGAGGAGCTCATCAGTCAATTAACCAGGCAAAGACGCAGCAAGAAAGAAAGGATGGCGGATATGGCGAAGAAAAAGGCTGGTAAAGGAAGTAACATCTCGAAGAAAACTGGACAAAAAGGGTCAAAGAAAGAAAAGGCTTTGTGCAAGCCAGAGCTGAAGAAGGAAAAGGCACTTAGGAAGCCAGAGTCAAAGAAGGAAAGTGCACTAAGAAAGACGGAGCTAAAGAAGGAAAAAGCACTGAGAAAGACGGGCAAAACTCAGAAGTCAGCCATAGCATCTGATGCTAATTTGCAACAAGGAAAAAAGAAGAGAAAGCAAAAGAGAGGTGCTTTGTTAGTTCGTAACTCTAATCAGAAGAAGAATTCAGACGATGGTTTCACTCCATTCACTGGGAAAAGAAGTGTTTTGTCCTGGTTGATTGACATGGGTGTTGTGCCTCTCAATGGAAAAGTTCAGTATATGAATCGGAGAGGTACAAGAGCAATGCAAGAGGGCCAGATCACAAGGGATGGCATTCATTGTGATTGCTGTGGTAAAATGCTTACAGTTTCAGAATTTGAGATCCATGCGGGAAGCAATCTGCAGCAGCCTCTCCAAAATATCTATGTAGATTCTGGGGTTTCCCTCTTTCAGTGCCAGCTAGATGCATGGAACAAGCAAGAGGAATCTGATCGCACTGGATTCCATTTAATGGAATATGACCCTAATGACCCAAATGACGATACATGTGGCATCTGTGCAGATGGGGGGAATTTGATCTGCTGCGATGGTTGTCCTTCAACATTTCACCAAAGGTGCTTAGGCATAGAGGTATGAGTTATCCGTGTCAATTATTTATGTTTTTCAAATTTCCTGCGTCCCATCCAGGCTTTGTAAGTTTTTTGACTAACATAGTTGATTTACCAAAGTAGCATCAGTACCAAGCAAAAATGCTGCATTTACGTGTGGAAGTTAATTTTGTTTTTATTTCACAACACAGATGTTTCCTCCTGGTGATTGGCACTGTCCAAATTGTATTTGCAAAGTTTGTAAGTTAGTTGGTAGAAGAAGAAGTCAAGGGGATGATACAGCTGTTTCCGTCTTGCTTACCTGTGGTCTTTGCGAGGAAAAATGTATGTTTCTTAGTTTTCTTATGATGCTCTTCACCTAGATTGTTTTTCTTTCATAATGGGCTGATTTTGTAATGATTGTTGAACTTTATCTACAACTCTTGCCTATTGCAGATCACAAATCATGTGGGCTGGATCCGGATGCTAGACCTATAAAACGTAATAAATCATACATTTCCTTTTGCGGGGTGAAATGCAGCAAGGTATCGTATACGATTTTCAATTTGCCTAACTTCTCACTTATACTTTCGTGTTCCCTTTTCTTTTCTCTTCATTATTTCTTCCCCCCACCATGTGTCTGTCATCCTTTTTCTTCTTCTTCTTGCTAGTTTAAATGTACATGCCGTTTTCTGTACATATGAAAAAGACATAAAGTAAGTTTTGTAATGCATGTTTCTTCTCCAGATCTATTATCAACTGCAAAAGCTCCTTGGAGCTAAAAATGAACTCGACGAAGGGTTTTCATGGTCTCTGATTAGGCGTACTGAATTAGACTCGGACACATCTTCTCGTGTATTACCTCAAAAAGCAGAGTGCAATTCCAAACTTGCTGTTGCCTTGACTGTGATGAACGAATGCTTTTTTCCTATTGTTGATCAGAGGACTGGGATTAGTTTGATCCGTAATGTGGTTTACAATTGCGGGTAAGCCCTCATTTCCCATATGCTCACGAGTTGGAACATTTACATCACTGTATGGCTGCCATGTGTTCTAAATATGCGTACGATATTTGTGAAATTAATTCTTGGTGAATTCAAGGCTTTAAAAACAACTCATTTATGGTCATTAATTAGTTTTCACTTATTAACCTCTTCATATATCATGTAGGATTCCAGTAAGGCAATGTTTCAATGATTCTTTATATCTGATTAAACCTCTACCTTTTGTAGGTCGAACTTTAATCGGGTCAATTATGGTGGCTTCTACACTGTTATTTTGGAAAGGAGTGATGAGGTCATCTCCGCGGCAACTATCAGGTACTCTTCCTCCTAAACCGTCTATGCCCAATTTGTTGCTCTATAATTACAGTTAAGTAAATATCTTTGAGATTGCAGGATGGAACAATAGAACTGTGGTTAACACAGTAAAAAAAAGTGACCTTTTTAATCTCCCAAAATTAAGATTGCTTGAAGAAATTACAAAATGGTGCTTGAAGGCCAGTGATAAATTAATTTTTCCTTTCCCTATTAATTTATTTAGGCCACGATAAAGTAGTCTTTTGAAACAGAAGGAAAAGAAGAAACAGCAGCTTCTTCTGACATCCTCAATAGTTTTCTAAGGGCAAGAACGCTTTCACCTAGGCAAGCGATTAGTTCTTTTTTAGATAGTCTTTACCTTATTTGGAATCTTTGATATAAAGCATCCTCACTGTTTTCATTTGGTCAGCTTGATAAGACTCCGCCTTGTTCTATCTACATGCTGTTATGTGTTATTGTTACTTTATTTAATTAGTCATTCCAGTCATGTTCTACATTTTGTGCAATATAGTTCGTTTGTAGGATGCTATATGTTGCTGTTATCTTTTTCTCAATTTGCAGTTGCTGTAAACTAATTATTAAATTTTACAGGATCCATGGGACCAGGTTGGCAGAGATGCCATTTATTGGTACCCGCTTCAATTATAGGCGTCAAGGGATGTGCCGCCGGCTTCTATCTGCAATTGAATCCGTAAGTTAATAAGAGTCCCTCGTACTTATGAGTTTGATGACGAAGTCTTTTCTATCTGCTTCTAGCGTTTGTGATCTGTTGTTGGGAGAGAGCAAACTACTGGTGTATTATTAATACTCTTTCACTTAAATGCTTTTGAACATCTATTGAATTGTATCACAGCATTAATCTTGTTAGGAACTAGTGCTGGATCTCCATTACCTTGTCTTACTTTATCTTTACCTTATATGGTGGTTGGTAATTTGTTATCTAATTCCTATGCTGCTCATGTTTTCAGGCTCTTTATTCTCTCAATGTTGAAAGGTTGGTTATTCCTGCTATCCCTGAGCTCCTGCACACATGGACTGAAGTCTTCGACTTCAAGCCCCTTGACGAATCACAGAAGCAAGAAAAGAGGTCCATGAATATGTTAGTGTTCCCTGGTACAGGGCTACTACAGAAAGAAATACTGCTGCAGAATTTAACCAAACAAAAGGAAACTGATGGGTTAGGTACTAATTAATCTTAACTAATTCACATGCCTAAATTTTATTTATTATCACGTGCTTATTAATCTTCTATAGTTGTTTCTGCAGTTGTAAATGCCATTGGACTTAGAAGAACCGATCAGAGTATGTCTGAGGTGAGCATTAAATGTGATATCGACGAGGTGAATAAATGTGATATCGACTCCACTGAGCCTGATCCCAGTGCTTCTGACAAGGGTGCTATCGTTGATGAACACGGCTTGGACGATAAAGTTATTAGTGTTGTCCATGGCTCAACAATGAACAGTGATATCGACGAGGTCAACAATAAATGTGATATCGGCTCCACTGAGCCTGATCCCAGTGCTTCTGACAAGGGTGCTATCGTTGATGAACACGGCTTGGACGATAAAGTTATTGGTGTTGTCCATGGCTCAACAATGAACAATGATATCGACGAGGTCAACAATAAATGTGATATCGGCTCCACTGAGTCTGATCCCAGTGCTTCTGACAAGGGTGCTATCGTTGATGAACACGGCTTGGACGATAAAGTTATTGGTGTTGTCCATGGCTCAACAGTGAACAGTGATATCGACGAGGTCAACAATAAATGTGATATCGGCTCCACTGAGCCTGATCCCAGTGCTTCTGACAAGGGTGCTATCATTGATGAACACGGATTGGATGATAAAGTTATTAGCGTTGTGTCTGGCTCAACAGTGAACAATAAATGTGATATCGATTCGATTGTTGAGCATGATCCCAGTGCTTCTAACACGGTTGCTGTCAATAATGAACACGGAATGAACGATGAAATCATTGGTGTTGTATCTGGTTCCGTAACTTGTAGTGATGTCGCATGTGATACATCTGATGTGAGTAATAAGTTGGGTGATTCTTGTCTACAAGAGGATTCTGCTACTGACAAAGAAGTTTTAAATTCTAGTGCGAGCGGTATCAACAATGAACATGAGATGGACGATGCAGTTACCGACGCCGTAACTGTTACCTTAGTTCCTGCTGATTTGGTGTGTGATACTACTGATGTGGCTAGTCATTTAAGCGCTGCTTCTCCAGGAGAAGTTATTACTTCTGATTCAAACGTAGTCGATAATGCTGATAATTTTGCTTGTAAAGTTGGTGAAGCCATATCTGGTACACTTGCTTCTGGTGATTCAGCATTTGATACTTGTGCCTTGAGTAATCACTTATGTTCTGCTTCTGTAGAAGAGGAATCGGCAGTGGATCAACTCAATATCAAGGAAAATGGCCATATATCATGTTCTCCCGTGAAATCCAAGCTTCAACCTTCTTCAGAGGATGCAAGCGATCTTCTGTGTTGAACCTGATTTTCACTCTCTGGCTGATAGCAACATTGTATATGGTTCACGAGGTGGTCCCGTAGGCTCTGGTGGATGTTTACTGCCACAGAAGACAGAAGAAAACACTTCACACGCAAATAGGCATTCTTATGGACGCTAAAGAAACTAATGAGTTTGATCAAGATAACCGTATCCCTTCTCTTGCCCAGCAGCTTCCCAAGACACCCAAGATTCAGTAGGTATTTCTATTTCAGAGCTGGCAGTGGCAGCATGGTGCAGTTATAACAAAAGTAGCAGTTGATTTGACGGATACAACTTACTACTCGGTACTCACCAATGATATTCGAGCTTCTCATGGATCTTGTTATTCTGATTGTAATTTTGTTCAGATTCAATTCTGAGTATTAGTGATTTTTTTGTTGCTATAGTTGCTCCAGTAGACCACAGATTTGTCAATGGATAATGAACATTAGGGAAAAGAACATTTTTCCTGGTAAAAGCTGTAATCAATCATCTCTGTTGTGTCGGGGCAGACTAGCAACAGGATTGGTGTATCACGCCATATGTAATTTGATCAATGTTTGACTTGCACAATTTTTATATATTAGACGATTCCCATTCTGTAAATTATGTCTAGTCAAGATTAGTCTTGATAATATTTTACAGTACTGCATAAATTTACATTTTCCAAGTTCCAACATCAAATTTCGTACTGCCACCGGCAACGACCATATCTGATTAGCGTTGACTTAGCCCGAATGGTCAAAACCCTTGTGGGTTTCTTCGTTATGTATGAGGTAGGTTTGACAAGTCAAAAACTAACTCAGCAGTGAATCATGGAGCTCTCCATTCCTTCTCATCTTGGCACACTGCCTTCTCCTTCTTCTCAAGCATTAAAAGCAAAGGTTAGGGTATTTTCTAATAAGTACAACCTCCAATTCGTGAACTCAAATCGTTTTCAAAAGCTTACAAAAATGGAATCAAAACAAATAGCGACGATTTGTTCTGCTGCTTCTCAAGCTGGAGAAAATGGTTCCTCAATTCCAGCTTCTACATTTGGTAAACAAAAATCAAACTTCTTTTTGCTCTAATTTTATTTAATTATCGATTCATAAACTATCCTATCATTTTCAAATTCTTAATCTAGGAAGTGAAAAAGGCTTAACTAATAGTGTATCCATTTGTCTTTGCCATATAATGATAGTTCAAACAATTATAAAAATAATCTAAACTTTATGTTTTCTTTCCTTTGAGGTTTTCGAAGTCATGGGTTCTGGTTTATTTTGTTAGGAAACTGTTTGTTTTTAGTTAATCTGTATTTATATTTATTGAATTTACTGATTTTTTAGCATGGATTAGGTTTTTAGTGAGTGTGTTTAAAATAATTTTGGGATATATTCAGAGTAAAGTTTCAAACTACTAGAATCTTCATTTCTTTATTTTTTATAAGTAGGTGCAAATAATGTAAACATGAGTACAACTCTGAAGATAAGGTTAGCAAGATTTGATGAAATTATGTTCAAGTAAATTGGCTAGGTATGACAGAAGCTAGTCAGTGTATAGAAGAATTGGGAGTTGCATGATTTATCAGTTTGCATGTGGTTTTGGGAGTGATCAAAATGAGGTGATGGTGGATGTTTAAAGTGACAGCTAATTCCTTCTTGGATTTTTGATATGGTTTCAGATGACAAATAATTATCTCTTTTTCAAATTTTCAGCAAGTAGAGTTGGAGAAGTCAAAAGGGTGACAAAGGAAACAAATGTACAAGTGAAAATAAATTTGGATGGTACAGGAATTACTGATAGTAATACTGGTATTCCCTTCCTAGATCATATGTTGGATGTAAGTATATTTTTCCTTTTCCATATCTTAACTTATACGCCAAATTTAAGGGTTTAGAATTCAATGTCGAGCTGAACTGCAGCATGAAGCAATTTGTTTTTGTGAGGAGTCATTGCTCAACTATTCCCCTGTAAATTACTTTAGCTGTTTTTCTTTTTTATCATGTTGCAAACCCTGTCTTTATAGCTTTATAATTATATAACTAGAATTGACATTTTAATATGGGTTTGACCCTAAGAGGCTTGATTTGAGCGTAAGAGTGAGGTTTTGGGGATAGATTGGAGAATAGTCTTATTTGATAAGTTCTTGATTAGGTTGTTAATATGGCAATGACAAATAATGTAAACTGCTAACATGTAGGTAAAGTTTGCTTACACCAAACTAAAGAAATTACACTTTATTCTTTTAGCTGCATACTAGGGATGTTTTTGCCCATCGATTAAATATTGGTGTTGTACGGCACATGTGTAGTTTAAGTGATTTTAAGGGAAGAACGATAATTCAGAGTGAGATAGTAATGACATAGGGAGTCTAAGACAGTAGCTATCCTTTTCTTGAATTACTGGTATTCTTTTTCTTCAGGTGAAGCCTTCATGCTCCAATCTAGATGATTCTTTTCTTGAGTAGCTGAATCTCTTATAATGAGGATGTATTTATGTTTGCAGCAACTTGCATCACACGGGTTATTTGATGTACATGTAAAAGCTACTGGTGATATTCATATTGACGATCATCATACAAATGAAGATGTTGCACTCGCTATCGGAACGGTGATACATCTCTAGAATAATTTAATGAGTTCATCTAGTTACTTCTCCAATTCCGTTTGAGATTCTGTTTATGCTTCTGCTTTCTTACGAATTTGTTTGTTTTTTGCCTCATCGGGTTAATGTGTATTGAGTTCTCATGACGTTTCATTTTTGTGATGTGGCAGAGCTTACTTCAGGCACTTGGGGATAGAAAAGGAATTAACAGATTCGGAGACTTTACAGCTCCTCTTGATGAATCTCTTGTACATGTTTCCCTGGTATACCACTGATTCTAAATTCCCCTTATGTAGCTTTAGTCGTCAAGAAAGAAGACCGCCACTGTAGACAGAAAATTGGTAGCTTTAACAGAATTTCTTGTGATCGATGTGAAAGATCATGAATCAGACTGATTCAACATGCGGGTCTACCTCCTACTTATCATTACACTCTCAGTTTCGGTGTTACTTTCTGGTTGATTTTTGTGGGATAGAGGGAGCAAGGGTGGAAGCTTTCCTCTTAAGCAGCAGTCAAGAAGCTGTGTGTTAGTTGTTTGTAAATTAAGCAGGAAGTGAACTTTCACTAGTGAATCTATCTCAAAAATTAAGTTTCTAGTCCGCCTAAGGGTTATTGTCTTTGGCATTAGTTTGCACGGAGGGCACAAATAGCATGTCACAAATTGAGTAGACAAGTAGGAATAAGAAGGTTTTACTGTCATCATCTAATTGTCAGTTGTCTGAAATACATTCTCTTAGTTGAGCCTAGGTGTCACTTTAAATGGGTAAGATCATTACCTTGCTAGTAACTCTGCAGATCGTTGAAAATTATTATTCTTTTTGTTCTTGTATCCCTTTTTCTTGTTGCTATATACATATACATACATATATATATATATATTTAAGGTTGGAACTCTTTATCTGTTTAGTATATTTAGCTCATATTACAGGTTCATTGTTTTCCCTGTTCCTTTTCTCTTTGTTTCCAGTCGGCATAATTCCATGATAGTTATCTCATTTATCAGAAAGTTACCTGCTTCAGCAAACAGAAAAAAAGTTAGACAGATAATACTTATTTGATGCAGACAGACACAGAATTATATATCAAGATTTCATGCTTCAACAGTGTGACTAGATGTCTAGTTTGAAACACCTGGCTTTAAGGAGTACATGTTACATTAGTTAATAGGTATTAGAGTAGGACTGTAAGATCTGATGTTGAGAAGTAATTTTCTTTGGTGCAGGTGCATCTGATAAACATTGAAAAACAATTGCATTTCTAGTACTTGATCTTCCACGGAATCTTAATTTAGTCCATATTTAATATCTGTTCATACAGTAATTGATTGCTCTGTAGATTGTTTTTTTGAGGTTGGTCAAGCGGGTAGTTCCGCAACTTCGTGATACTGAACCTCCTATTGATAGAGTAGGACTGTAGGATCATGTCACAAAGCAGTCGTCTTCATATTGATGTTTTAACAATCTTATCTAGTACTTGGTTTTCCACCAGCGCCTGCATATTTGATATTTACACACTTCTTTTCAGGATTTATCTGGGAGACCTTATTTGGGTTATGATTTATCCATACCCACTCAACGAGTTGGAACGTATGACACCCAGGTAGTTTCTGAACTTCACATCTTCTTCCTCACTTTTACAAATGGTATCTGATACCAATCTTTTGAATTGTTTCTCTAGTTGGTGGAGCATTTTTTTCAGTCTTTGGTGAATACCTCTGGAATGACCCTTCATATCCGACAGGTAATGCCCTCGAATGGCAGTGTTAAATGTTAGCGCTGTTAAAAATATCAAACTTATAGATTATTTAGTCGCTGAGTGCAGCTGGAAATTTCTACACGCTCTATTACACTCTGGAAATTTTTCTTGTTCCCCCCTGAACATTCAAATTTTCGCTGAGTGCAGCTTGCTGGAAAAAATTCTCACCATATTATTGAGGCAACATTTAAGGCTTTTGCAAGAGCTCTTCGACAGGCTACCGAGTACGATCCACGCCGTCAAGGAAAAGTGCCAAGGTCTGACTCTGTTCTTGTAACTGCACTATTGTTTTATTTTGTTTTTGTTTGTTTGTTTGTTTATCTTATTTTAAAAGCAAACCTACAGAGTGGCCATTGTTGATAAAAGAAATAAAAACAGGGGGGCAAAAAACCTGGCCTCCAGAAGATAAAAAAAAAAATTGAACCAAATCTATAAGTGGCTTTGGGAATGCTCGTATACCTGTTTATCTCAACTTCACTGAGATAAACAGCTGAACGAATATTCCCAGTTTACTTTAAATAAAATTTTCTCCTTAATGCTGTTTTTGCTTTTCTTGCGAGTGAACAGCTCCAAAGGGGTTTTGTCGTGCTCCTAAACCATGAAGCTAATGCTTGGAAGTTCGAGAATCTTTGAGGTAATCTGTTAAGTTCCTCCTTTAATTCGACATTGAAACTATATGGACTCGGGTCAATTTGCATGGCTTCAAGAAAGTCCAGTTTTAGTGAAGGCCAGACGTGGCTTAAGACTGTATTTTTGTCACTAAGTCGATTTAGTGAGGGTCATGGGCAACCCGTCAGTCAGGTCACTGAAGGATGTGCGGCTAAAAGTATGACTGGTGTTTTCCGATCCTTACTAAATCATTGAACGTGTTTCTCACCATTGACCATAGTTAATACAAAAAGGGTTTGGTCATCTTTTTTTGGTCACTAAGCCTTATCTTGTGACCACGGTGTTGTCCTCCCTAAATCTTTTCACTGACCTTGGTATGGTGTACTAAACCATCATTTTTTGAGGATCAAAGTGCCATCAGTTAATCTTTCTAGTGCCGCCGCTGCTAAATCATAGATTTTAATGAGCATACTCATTTATTAGCATGCTTAGTGACCTGATATTCTGGCCGCTAAACTCTTTAACGTCTGTGCTGAACGGGGTTACCTTACTCGTATCTCCGAATAGATTTATATCATACAATTAAATTGAGTAGACTGAATTATGAAACCTGTAAGAATATAAATAATTAAGCCAACCAAGTCTATGAACGTTTATTAATCCTACACATCGTAATGCTGGCTTTCAATTGAAATATATATACTCAACTAGCTATTCATTTGTTTCATTGTATATGCCTGATGAGAAAATATTGTGCCTGTGTTGCGGTAAAAAAGCTACTATCTTATCTACATAACTGAAACCGCTAACTTGAGTTCTCGTCTCATTAATCCCATTTTTTGTTGCAGGAATCTGAACAGATAATCTGAACTCCAAAGTACGTATGGACATTAGTAGTTGTCAACAGAATCATGTTAAATTATGTATTCATGTCTAAACCATTTTTGCTTGAATCTGAGTCGTTAATTTTGTAATGGTAGTTTTCAAATTGCTTCTTTTTGCTTATGTAATATGGGTGGAAAGTGATCTGATTGAAAAGAATGGAAATGTAGACTACTGGATGTTGCTTGTATGATTCAATTTCTTGCTTAAGAGCATTCAAAAGTTTTTGCATAGCAGCAGGTATGGTGTTTTTTTCCTGTAATTGTATCAACCAAGATGCTAATATGCTAGTAGAGATTAATGTTTAATCCCAAACTTGTTGGACATAAGACTCTAGTCCTCCTCTCTCGAGCATAGTACGCTGGAGTTCAAAATTTACGACTCGGTCTTGGTTAGAACCAGATTTATTAAATTTGAGTACGATTTTTGATCTTTTCAATTTTTTATCCATCCCCTTTCACTATTTAAAATCGTCTTTGGTAGCAGTATCCCCTCAAAAAGATCCTTTAAATGTGATTTCGTAAAGATACCTATACATGTTCGTCGTTCGTTTAACGAAAATGCATCCAGCTAGCCAGACAAAATTTGATTCAAGAGCTATTAGGATGTCTGTGTTAGGGTTACACACCAAAACAATAGTAAAGAACGATAAAAATCCTTTGAATTTGGGATTAGCCACCCAGTTAAGCAAAGCTTAATAATTTTAGATTGATTTGAATGAATAAGTTAGCTCTACAACATGAGTTTATATAGTGCAGAGTTCTAGCTAAATAAAGAAACGTAACTTCAAAGGAAACAATTAGGAGAATGCTAAATATAGAAGACAGTAGTTTAGGGAAGAGTTGTAATATAGTGTCGGTGTCCCAACATCCCATCCCTCTGCAAAAATGGCTTGTCCTCAAGCCTGAAATTCTGGAACACGGAGAAGTACGTCGTCTGCATCCTCCCAGGTAGCGTCGTCAGAAGAATGATCCTTCCATTTGATTAGCCAGCGAGTGACAGCTTTATTGTTTCTCTTGAAAATTCGTCGTTCTAAAATAGACTCAGGCTCCCATTCAAAGTGGTCTACAGTTGTAGGCAGTGTCAGCAGCAGTAACATTTGCTCCCAGTTTTAGTTTCAAAGATGAAACATGGAACACTGGATGAATGCGGTAGTGGGGAGGCAAATCCAACTTATAAGCAACATCATCAATCTTCTCTAACACACGGAAAGGGCCGTAGAATCGTGGAGAAAGTTTTGAATATGATCGAGTAGAAGCTGTAGACTGTCGGTAAGGTTGTAGACGAAGAAATACTCGGTCACCAACAACAAATCTCCTTTCTGTACGATGGGCATCAGTATAGTGCTTCATTCGATTTTGAGCAGCTTGGAGATTGTGTTTTAGATGATATAAAGTGCGATCACGAGCTCGTAAGGCTAAATCAACAGCGTTCACAGCAGCGGAATTAGGAAGGTAAGCAGAAATGGTCGGTGGAGGCCTGCTGTACATTGCTTCAAATGGAGTCATCTTAATGGCAGAGTGGTAAGTGGTGTTATACCACCATTCAGCCCATGGTAACCAGCAAACTCAGTTATGAGGCTTCTCACTAGTGAAGCAACGTAAATAACATTCTAGTGTGCGATTAGTAACTTCAGTCTGACCATCCGTTTGAGGGTGATAAGCCGAACTTCGACAAAGTTGAGTATCTTGTGATTTAAAGAGAGCTTCCCAAAAATTACTAAGAAAGATAGGGTCACGATCACTTATAATGGTACGAGGCATTCCATGAAGACGTACTATATCACGCACGAAGACATAAGAAACTATGGACGCAGTGTATGGGTGAGAAAGAGTACTAAAGTGCGCATACTTAGAAAGACGATCAACTACGACCAATATGGAATTTCGACGTTGTGAAGAAGGCAACCCATCGACAAAGTCCATAGAAATTTCCATCCAAACATCGTCCGGAATAGGCAAAGGTTGGAGGAGACCTGGAGGAGAGACCGATTCCGACTTATTGCATTGGCATACATCACAATGAGAAATATAAGTCTTAACAGAACTTTTCATGCCCTTCCAATAGAAATTTTGTTGGAGACGTCTATAGGTGCGGAGGAATCCAGAGTGACCAGCAGTAGGGGTGCTATGAAATTCATGTAAAAGTTTTCCACACCACAGAGAGGAGGGAACGACAACAATACGACCTTTGTAACGAAGAACACCACCAACATATGAGTAATTCTTTTTGTATACCGGGTTAGAAACCAGTGCGGTAATAAGATTGCTCATCTCAGTATCCGAATGACATTCTCTAGTAATTTCTTAAATACCCGAAAAAATAGGAGCAGAAAGAGCAGCAAAGTGAGAATCTGGAATGCGAGAAAGCGCATCAGCAGCAATATTTTCTTTTCCATGTCGAAATATAATCTCATAGTCATAGCCTAATAATTTAGACACCCATTTCTGTTGCTCCATAGAAGACAATTTCTGATCTAAGAAGTACTTGAGACTATGGTGATCCGTATAGATTTTAAAGTGTCTACCTAGCAAATATGGTCTCCATTTTTGAACGGCGGAAACAATGGCAAGCATTTCCTTGTCATAAATAGATAAATTCAAATTCTTACCAGAAAGAGGCTTGCTGAAATAAGCAATTGGTTTGTTTGATTGCATTAAAACAGCTCCCAAACCATTACCGTAAGCATCACACTCCAAAACAAATTCTTTAGAAAAATCAGGAAGCGCCAAAACTGGAGTCGTAGTTAAAGCATTCTGAAGTTTCTTGAAAGCAAGAGTGGCATCATCGGTCCAAATAAATGCATCCTTTTTCAAAAGTTGGGTCAAAGGAGTGCTGATCTTCCCAAAATCCTTAACAAATTTGCTACAGTAGCCGGCTAAACCCAAGAATCCGCGAAGATCCTTAATTGAAGTAGGAATAGGCCATTGTACTATACTGCGATTCTTATCACTCTCAACAGAGACTCCTTGAGCTATTATGCCCGAGATAACCAATAGAAGATTGAGCAAAAATACACTTCGACTCTTTCACAAAGAGCTCATTAGCTTGTAAAATACTAAAAACCATAGATAAGTGTTGTATATGATCTGCTAAAGAGTTACTGTATACCAAAATAACATCAAAAAAGACAAGTACAAACCGTCGTAGGTAAGGTCGAAAGATGTCATTCATCAAACTTTGAAAAGTAGCTGGAGCATTCGAAAGACCAAACGGCATAACCAAGAACTCATAATGACCATCATGTGTACGAAACGCGGTCTTTGAAATGTCTGGTTCGTAAAGTCTGATCTGGTAATAACCGGAACGTAAATCAAGCTTTAAAAAAATGATGGCACCATGTAATTCGTCTAGTAATTCATCTACCAACGGAATGGGAAAACGATTTTTTATAGTCAGCTTATTAAGGGAACGGTAATCGACGCACATGCGCCAAGAGCCATCTTTTTTACGAACCATGAGAATCGGAGACGAGTATGGACTAGAACTTTGCCGAATGAGTCCTGCTTCTTGTAGTTCAGATACTATCTTTTCTATTTCATCCTTCTGAAAATGAGGATAACGATATGGCCGCACGTTAACTGGAGAAGACCCTGGAGCTAATGGTATATGATGATCATGCAATCGTTTTGGAGGTAACGATGTAGGTGTTTTAAAAATATCCAAAAAACTTAAGATTAAATCCTTAATTACAGGTGGTACAGCTGAAGGACTTACAGATGATGATGCAGTTGATGTAGATAATTGTAAAAGAATACCATGTTGTTCGCGATATATTAAATGTTGCATAGGAACACTGTCTAGCAACATTATAGTTGGTGAGTTATCCCCAACTAATGAAATATCATGGTCTCCCGACTTGAACTTCATAATTAGCTTTGTAAAATCCCAAGAAATTAGTCCCAAAGTTCGCAGCCATTGTACACCCACTACCATATCACAACCACTTATTGGTAAACGATAGAAATCCGTTGAAAAAACAAAACCCTGTAATGTAACTGAAATACTGGAACACGACCCTCGCGTTTCCAATTGTCCCCCATCGCCAACTGTGACATGAAATATAGTATCCTTGGATTGAACAGAAAAACCACATCGTTTAGCAACTGTAGGATGAAGAAAATAATGTGGTTGACCTTTGGTATACCCAGTAATACGCATTGTCTTTGGAAACGGGGATCCAACAAGCGCATGTAAAGAAATTTCAGGTGGTGTATCTACTGTTGGATTCAAGGGAACATCTTCATTACACGCCTCATTATCAAGCTCAGTAATGGTAACACCAGATGCACTTTCTAAAAGCATTAATCGTGAATTCAGACATACATGCCCAGGTTTATATAAATTGTCACAATTGAAACATAAACCTTTTTCACGTCGCTCTTTTTGTTCGGCCCAAGACAAGCGTTTAACACCAGGAGGTAAACTGATTTTGGGTTGTGGTGTCGTAACAGTAGGAGGTAAGGATTTTGGTTGTAGAGTTCTATAAAAATTCCTTGTTGTCTGTAAGGCTTCTTCTTGGTATAAAGCTAGTTCAAAAGTATCGGACAAGGATATAGGGCGAAGAGAATGAACAGCAGCACGAATATCGGTACGAAGACCCGATAGAAAAATACTAATTTGATACGATTCTTGCAAACCAGTCACAAAATTCAACAACTTTTCAAATTCAGTAATATAGTCACGGACCGTACCTGTTTGGAATAGCTTAGACAAACTGCTGCATGGATCAATGTCTTTCCGAGAGCTAAATCGTTTTCGAATAGTAACGGAGAACTGATCCCAAGTTAATTGTCCCAATGACGTTGTGATCCAACGATACCACGAAACTGCATCGCCATTCAGATGAACTGCAACCATCGGTACCTTCCTTTGCTCTTGTACAGACAGTAAAGAAAAATATTGTTCTGCTTTGAAAATAAACCCTTCTGGATCCTCGCCGTCAAATATAGGAAACTTTATATTGATTTGACTCCCACGGACGACTGCACCAGCTCCAACATCACCATTAGAGCCATTACCATTAGATCCATTACCATTACCATTACCATTAGAGCCATTACCATTAGATCCATTACCATTACCATTAGAGCCATTACCAGTAGAACCCTGTCGTTCAAAGAAGGCAGCAATAGATTCCAAAGCCTTTGTGGACTTTTCTCGATCAGCTTGCATATCATTAATAACAGATTCTAAATTCGCGCTAAGGGTTTGAATTTGCTCATCTAAACTCTTCACCGTCATATTTCAGAAAGTTGAGAAAAAGAAGAAAAAAAAATTTGGAGAAAAAAAGTGGTCTCAGATCGAAAAGCTCTGTACCAAATGTTAGGGTTATACACCAAAACAATAGTAAAGAACGATAAAAATCCTTTGAATTGGGGATTAGCTACCCAGTTAAGCAAAGTTTAATAATTTTAGATTGATTTTGAATGAATAAGTTAGCTCTACAGCATGAGTTTATATAGTGCAGAGTTCTAGCTAAATAAAGAAACGTAACTTAAAAGGAAACAATTAGGAGAATGCTAAATATAGAAGACAGTAGTTTAGGGAAGAGTCGTAATATAGTGTCGGTGTCCCAACTGTCTGTAGGCAACCTAACACGACTTATTGATTAATAATTGTCTACATAATTCGTACCCATTACTTGGTCGTAAATCCGGTTACCAGATTCAAAACAAACCCTTATGGATTTTGATTCCTATTTGGCTCGTCTTTCGAACAGTATGTTTCAAACAGTGTTTAGCAGATTATGCATAAAACATCAACAACCTAAAAACTCAATACCATCCCTCACTCCAGAATAAAAGTAGCATTGGTGGAGCTTACCCTCTCACCTATTGGTTGGTGAGCGTAACCACGCGCTCTCATTGGCTCGGAGAAAAACCATTCGTATTCATCGGATGAAATTTCGTGAGATATGGTGCATTGATCTGATAATGTGCGGTGTAGATTGGGTGGGTGGTTGGGACACAGACGACGGACGACCCTCATTATTTAGAAATTTGCTATATGAATTTCATGTATTTATTGTGAAAATCCTGAAAATAAAGAAAACTACTATATTAATTTCAGACATTTATGATTAAAAAAATAAATAAATCAATTCAACATATTTATGGAATAAAATAATAAGATTTATATTTTTGAATCTTTGATAATTTCATGTATTTATTATAAAAAAATCCAGAAAATAAAAACAACTATTATATTAATTTCTTAAATTTATGACTTAAAAATAAATAAAATCAATTCAACATATTTATGGAATAAAATAATAAGGTTTACTGTATATTTTTTGAATCTTTTATAAGGAAAAAAAATCTATAAATGACAAAGAAAACTACTATATTAATTTCGGACATTTATGATTAAAAAAAAATAAAAATCAATTCAACATATTTATGGAATAAAATAATATGATTTATATTTTTTGAATCTTTTATACGGAAAAAAAATCTAAAAATGACAAAGAAAACTACTATATTAATTTCGGAAATTTATGATTAAAATAAAATAAAAATCAATTCAATTATTTATTATAAAAAATCCAGAAAATAAAAAAAAACTACTATATTAATTTCGTACATTTATGACTGAAAAAAATAAATCAATTCAACATATTTATCGAATAAAATAATAAGATCTATATTTTTGAATCTTTTATAAGGAAAAAAAATCTAGAAATGACTATATTAATTTTTATTATTAATAATAAACATCTAGAAAATCCAGACATGTTTATGCGTTAAAAACTGACAAAAAAATCCAAGCATATTCATAAATCTGATACAGAAAATAATTTCAAAGATTTTATTCATTTCAATGGGGTAAAAAAATATTTAAACTAATATTAATATGGTTTTAAAAAGAATGCGCGATAGGGGATACTTGAACTAATTGGGGGACATAAATTACTTCCCCCAACCAATAGTGTCTGCTAAGGGGTGTTTTTGGGGGGCAAAAATACTAAAATACGCTTCCCTCAAAATAAAAATCAAAAAACAAAATCATATCCCTCATTTCCATCTTCACTTCTTATCAATCTCTTTTAGGGTTAGGGCTTTGAAACTTAAATATTCCCCACTCCCTTTCAAATTCTCTTCTCCTTCTCTGCCGACTCCTCACTTTGAAAACGATTTTTTTTAATATTCGTAAGTGATGAAGACCATGCCGGAAGTGATGAAGACCATGTCGGTAGTGATGAATACCATGCCGGAAGTGATGAAGACCATGCCGGAATTGATGAAGACCATGCCGTCACTAAATGCCGGCATGCTCGATAGAAATCTATCAATGCCGGTAGTCAAGTGAAAAAAAATTCAATTTTCTGGATACTTTACATCATGTGCCGGCAAAGAAATTTAAGCAACATACTATGTCGTTAGTAGTACCGGCATGCTCGAGATTTAACTGACTGTGCCGGCATTGGACTTTTCAAAACCAGAAAAAAATTCAAGCCGGGAGGGGCTATGCCCCCCCGCCCCCCCCCCCCCCTGATAGTGGCAAAAATTTATGAAAATTTCCAACAAATGCCGACATGGTTTTTTCGGTTGAATACAATGCCGACTTGCCTTTCAAAATTGGGATATTGTTAGCCGGCATGGACGTAGTATGAATACAATGCCGGGAATGCTGCTGCCGACATTGTATTCATACTACGTCCATGCCGGCACCGAGCTATTTCAGCTACAACAATGGTGGATTCAAAGAAAAAAAAATCAAAATTTCAACACATTGGCACCTTTACCTGAGTATCGGGACTGCTTGTACAATCATCCTCCATTTTTACCAAAAAAAGGTCCCTTTCAATTTTTTCCCTCCTTCTACTCTCACCTCACTCACCCAAATACAAATAAAAATACACACTAATCATTTATCAAATAATCTTATGAATTTACTAATTATAATTAAGCACTAATCCTGATTAGTGAGGGGTAGATTAGGTATTAGGTAAAATACCAAGATAAGGGGTGACCCTGATTTGATATTTGGATCCAGGTTTTGTCCTTTTCCTCTATCCCCCAATTAGATTGAGTATCCCTCAATCGCGCGCTCTTTAAAAATGGTATGCCTTTAATATACACACGGTTATTTGGGGGAAAATATATCAATATGCAGATAATTTTCTTTAATAATACTACTATAAAGTTGTCGCTACTATTATTATTAAAAATCTTTTAATTAATACTAATATGTTGTTAATAATTATTAAAATAATTTGCCTAATTTTCTTCCTTTAAGATATTAATTAATATTGTTTCATAATAAAAGTAATTTCTTATCGAAATTTAATTTTGGTGACCGAACATAAATAACTCAAGCGAAAGCCAAACCTCATTGTTTGCACGTTACTTTTCTTTTCGGGGTTTTTTCTTCCTTTTTTTCGGTTTCTTACAATCTAGGATTTTGTTGTCTAATCTATTTTTATTGTTTGTTTTGCATGTAATCAATAGGTTGCGGTGATGGGAGGTCAATATTAAGCTTTTACTTGTGGTATGCTTCTTACCCATTTTCAATATAGTCCATGATGTTTATGGGTTTGATCTTTTCAAAAAAATCAAAATATTTAGTTTGGAAAGGTGGTTTAGGAAGTCGACATCTCATCAAAAGTGTCTGTTTGAAAAGGTGAAATTTAAATACCAATTTCTATTTAGGTCTCAATTCGGTTTTTGCTAAGGTTATAGCCTGTTTGTTGACTATCTCTGTTTTAAGCATGATTATTTGTGCGTGCATTTTACACATAGAAATTGTTATTGGCTATTTTCCGCGGGGTTGAGGAGATGCCTACAAACAATTATGTTGAGAGCAGGTAACTGATATGGTGGAATAATTTTTATTAAAATTTGTGGAGGAAAATGGTGGTGTGCAGTAGTGGGGTTTATCTTATGAAGATGAGATGTAAGGTTGTTTATTTTGTTTTCTTCATTTTCTATTTTATTATGATGATTTTCTCAAAATAAAATATGTATAGCAAAAGTAGGTGTTTAATCGTTTTGTTGTTATTTTTTCTGTAATGTTGTTCACGGTATGATATTTTGAGTTCACACGAATGTTTAGTTCATTGAGATTATTTGTTCATAATGGTTACTGCAGTTCACATGTTCATGATCTAAAAATGATAAATTTTGGGAAGGAAGGACACACCTATTCATTATAATGGTAGATGTATTTTTGTGTTGTTGGTATCATTTGCTTGACACAAATTTTAGGTTTTGGCCTAAGCAGGGTGCAATGCGGGTTAACTAAATGGTGCTTATAATTTGTATTTCGTGAATCAGATGTGTTATGCCGATGAAGACACCGACAGGACATTCCAAACATGTGGTGTTAGTCAAAATCTAAATTTGGTAAATCCATTTACTTCTATGTTTGGTATATCCATGTGATTCACATGTCTTTGTGCAAGCACCTGCTGGGAAAGGATACTTTGATGTCGATTTTCTTATGGAGGTGTCTCAGCTACCATCTCAGATATTGGTGTGTTTCCAATTTAGTGTATAGTTATTCATCCAGAAGTCTGGCAGGCTCTTTGAATCCTACAAGGGAATTGAGGAGTGTCCTGGATGAGCAATCAAGGAATAATGGTTTGGATCATGGTGGAGAAGAAACACAACCAATTTCATCCATCACTTCCTGATGCTGGGGCAACCCATCAATGCATCACTTCCCTACTTAGGTTCGGTAATATTTTGATTTTTATTAAGAACACCCTATTACTAATTTTTCATGATTTTTTTTGTGAATTGACATTACCTAAGTTTTATGTGCACGCTGCAAATGGATTTCTAATAATTTGATACTTTCGGGCTTAAATTTGCTTAAATTTACTCCATTAGGTGTAAAAAAATCTTTTGTCATGTTAGAGGAGGGAGGATGGAAAGGGAGGATGGAAATGTGAGTAGGTTTAAATTAAATAACTCTCTATTAGAATCAACATAGTTAACCAAAATATTGGCGACTTTAGACTTTATGTAACTGTTAGCTTAATTTCTTTAAAATTAGTAATTTACACTTATTATATTTATGGAAAGATTTATTTTTTGAAGCATTTATGGAACGATGCATACATATTAATGACGTAATCTTTTTCAACAGTTGTAATTATATATGGAAAGAAAATTTTAAATTAGTGTTTATAAAACTCAAAATATCTAAAAAACCTTAGGGAAAAAAAAAATCTTTAGAGGTCTACTTATGGTAAAAGAATCCCAAACAGCTAGCTTAAATATTTAGTATGTTAAAAAAAATCTTTTTCTTACCCTGTATTTTCAAATTAATTTAGGGAAGAAAAATCTTTCCATTACTTTGTTATATTTTGTTTCCACACAAAGCAATTTAATTCCATTTCATTTCTCAATTCTTATTGTTTTCTTTGCAGCCGAGTCTTAAAGGTCTATATTAAGGACACCGGCATGGACATTTGTAAAATGAATAATTCTCTTTGTCATCTTAGATATATTCTCTAAACATGTACAAGTCTTTTCGATGATGTAGTAGTGAATATATAATTATAAACCAAGATGATACTGGCCCCGTCCATCATTTTCAATTCTATGTAGGGCCAAAAGGATAAATGTTAATATGAAATAGGGAAATAGGAATAAGGATGGATGTAAATCCCAAACAACATTGTTAAGTTATTGTCCTAAGAGCATTCTACTCTCTCTTGGCTTTCCTTTATAAAATTTTCAGATATTTTTGATGGGGTTTTGCTAGATTATTGAATTATAATTTTTGTGAAAACTATTCTTATTATTCTTTTTCTTTCTCGAACAGGATATACACATGAAATTTCAATGTTTAATAGACCACGCTGTAATGGCACTTCATTAACTTGACCTACGGTTGATGTAAAAAAGACGTCCCTTTAATCGTTCAATTCCAAGAGAGTTTTATGTTTTGTTTCAAGCCACATACATAATAAAATTAGCTATATGCATCACTAAAAATCCAGCAACCAAATTATTTAGTTAACCAATACAATTTAGATTCTCTTTGCCAATAAAGGTACTCCAATCATTAATTAGTGGATAATATTAGTGGACAATCCTTGCGGTTAAAGTAACAATCAAGAGTATTCACACGGAGTGTTAGTGGGATGTTAGTTCATTGCTTGATTACAACTTCTTTGACGGAAAGCATTTCATCTGTTTTGTACTATCTAGAATTGGAAAACTATTTTATGTTATATCGTGTGTTCTTTTAATGTCTTTAATATCATATACAGATATTTGAGTGTGATTTTTCATTTAACTATAAGGAGTTGGTGCCTGGGTTGGGTTGACCGCTTGATTCTTAACACAAGTATATGATTTCTGAAGAAAGATATATCAATGCATTTTCTTGATTACATCATCTTCGACGGGAAACACTTTATATTCTTTTCACTATTTAGGATTGAAAATCTATTTTACATTAATATCGATTTTTAGTATCACTAATATCAGATATCCATACAACTATACAATGAGTGTGATTTTTCATTTAACTATAGGGACTTGGATCCTGGAAGAGAACATGAGTTGGCCAGTTGATTCCTAACGCAAGTATATGATTCTTAAAAATATAGATCGGTGAATTTCCTTGATTACATCATCTTTGACGGGAAGCAATTCATATATATGCTTCTGCAATATGGTTGAAAATCTATTTTATATTAACAATAAATACAATTCTGACCAGTAGGAGTCATAAATAGGAAAAGAAAAAAATGATGATAATTCATAACCAATATAATTTAGATTCCATTTGCCAATAAAAATACTCCAATTATTAATAGGCCATCCTTACGGTTAAAGCAACAATCACGGGTATTCAGACGGGGTCATAGTGGGATATTAGTGTATTTCCTTGATTACGACTTCTTTGGCTGGAAGCACTTAATCTGTTTTGCACTATTTAGAATTTGCAAGCTATTTTTGTGTTATATATCGTGTGTTCTTTTAATGTCTCTAATATCAGATATTGATACAACCATATAATGAGTGTGATTTTTCTTTTAACTATACACACTTGGAGCCTGGAGGAGAACTTGAGTTGGCTGCTTGATTCCTAACGCAAGCTTATGATTCTTATACTCTACATGCTTTGCGACATTTAGGGTTGGCAATCTATTTTATATTAAGATCGTGTTATTTCTCTAATGTCAGATATCAACACAACTATATAATATGTGTGATTTTTCATTCAACTACAAGAAGTTGGAGCCGGGAAAAACAATTGAGTTACCCGCTTGATTTTTTACGCAAGTATACGATTTCTGAAGAAAAATATATATGTGTGTTTCCTTAATTACATTTTCTTTGACGGGAAACACTTCATATCGTTATTTAGAGCTGGCAATCTATTTATATTAATATCATGATTTTTTTAATGTCTCTAATATCACATATCGATGCCTATATAATGACTAATGACATTTCCTTGATTACTTCTTTGACGGGAAGTACTTTGTATGCTTTGGACTATTTAGGATTGGCAATCTGTTTTATATTATTATCGTGTTATTTTTAGTGTCTTTAATGTCATATATGAACACAACCACATAATATGTGTGATTTTTCATTCAACTACAAGAACTACAAGAAGTTGGAGCCTAGAAAAACAATTGAGTTAACCACTTTGTTTTTAACGCAAGTATATGATTTCTGAAGAAAAATATATATGTACGTTTCCTTAATTACATTTTCTTTGACAGAAGCACTTCATATGCTTTGCCGTATTTAGAGTTGACAATCTATTTTATATTAATATCACGATTTTTTAGTGTCTCTAACTTCAAATATCGATGCCTATATAATGGCTAATGAGTGTGATTTTTCATTTTACTATAAGAAGTTGGAGCCTGGAAGAGCAGTTGAGTTGGTCCCTTAATTCCTAACACAAATATATAATTTTCGAAGAAAGATATATCAATGCATTTCCTTGATAACATTTTTTTTGACGGGAAGCAATTCATATGTTGTGCACCATTTAAAGTTTTCAATCTATTTTATATTAATATCGTGTTTTTTTTAGTGTCTCCAATATCAGATATTGATACAACTGTACAGAAAGTGTGATGTTTCAGTTAACTACCAATAGTACTGATACATGTAATGTAATGAACTACTTATTGATTTCAAAGGTCGGTATAATTTTTCAAAAGTATTTTATTTAAGAGGATTTCTTAATCTCCAACACTTTAAACAATATGTAATTGGTGAATAATTTGGTTCCGATTGTTAATCTACTAAATGATTGCTTCAAAAAAAAATATGATAATTGGTGTTTTCATGATACACTGCAGTTGTTAATTGAGATCCCTTGGACGGGTGCAGGGCTTCGCCCAACTGAGGATCAATTTCGTCGTACCCGATTCGAAGCACGGGTTAAATACTAAAAATAATAATTAATTATGTATTTATAGCTTAACATATTTTAGTTTATTTGTAAAATTGATTATTATTTTATTATATTGCATGAAATTAGTTTTCAAAACCATGTTAGATCTTCAAATCATAATAATATTATATATTTGATTATTATAAAGTTTTAACTGTTAATTGTCAATTTGTTGGATAGTAATTCTATAAGCTTATTAGAACTCTTATTAGGACGGGTGCGGGGCGAAGCACCGCCTCAGTGAACATGAACTGACGATGTAAGAAATTCCAGCAGTCCCGGTGCGTAGCACGGGTTTCAAGCTAGTAACGCACTAATTTTTGGTGGATTATTGTCGATTCTTTGGAGATTTTTCTTTTATCACTTTCTAGTTTGAATATGAATTCTCTTTGCAAACCAATATGTATATGTATATGCTTTAGGTTTTTTCTTTTTCGTATATTACATTATTAAACTAAGCAATGTTGTACAGGAACTATTACCTTATAATCAGCTTCTTGTTTGTCTCTGGATAACTTTGACCCATCGTAAGCCCTCCCTTTTTCAGTTTGCAGGGCCTTTTTTATACATTAAATATTAGGATAAAATTATGCTCCTTAATTATTAAAATGGGGCATTTATGGTATTCCTATAATTTTAAGAATTTTTTCTTTTAGTATTTTTATGTGTTAAAATTTAAATTGTGTTATAGGGCCTATGGTCCATGGATGTGCGGTCCATTAGAACACTAGGGTTTTTCCTTTCCTCTTGTATAAATAGAATGCTATACCTATGTAATTGGGTTCCTCTCTCTGGTTAATGAAAAGTCTTTCTCTCTTACCTTTATCACTCCAAAACGTTATCAGCAAGATCTCTTTTTCCACTGATATTTTTTTTTAGTTATCATTAACATCGAATCACAGTACGTTTTTCGGTACGTTTCTGGGAATCTCCGTCTATACTTCTCTGACTTTTTCCTGCGGCATTCAAAGGAATATCATCCTCAGAAGAGATTGAGTGCCTAGCTGATAGTGGCACCACACACACTATTTTAAGAAATAAGCAATTATTCGTTGACTTAAATCCTTATAAATCCTCTGTGACTACGATGATTGGATCATCAGAAGTGATCATTGGGCGAGGTAATGCTCAATTTTTGTTACCAAATGGCACAATGATTAAAGTCACAGAAGCTCTATATGCACCAAGAGCTAACCGTACCTTGTTGAGCTTCAAAGATATCCGTGCAAATGGTTATCATTTGGAAACTCATTGTGAAAATGGAATTGAATATATAAATATTATCTCTAATACATGTGGAAGAAAACGCATTTTAGAGAAGTTAATGAGTCACTCTAGTGGTTTGTATACTACTGCTATTCGGATTATCGAATCACATGTTGTTACCAACGATGAACTGTTGAACAGTGACTTATACAAGCTTTGGAACGACCGCTTGGGGCACCCAGGTCGTGACATGATGATCCGTATTTTAAAGAACTCACACGGACATCCTTTCTTTCGAGTGAAAAGTAAAATGGGACAAAAGACAGTTATAATGCAAAGTAACAACGTCTGCCAACCACTGCCATCTAAAGCAACTGATGTGCAACCTCTCTCTCATTCTACTTCGTGGACTTTGTCAAAAGCACACCACTCATTTTGCAAAGCTTGTTCTTTAGCAAAGACAAGAGCGAGACCATCCTATGCTAAAGATACAAAACAAAACATTCCATTTTTACAAAAAATACAAGGTGATATTTGTGGACCTATACATCCAGAATGCGGACCATTCAGGTATTTTATGGTTCTGGTAGATGCTTCGACCCGTTGGTTGCACGTCACATTATTATCCACAAGAAATGCTGCCTTCGCAAAGCTCCTAGCATAAGTTATACGTTTGAGGGTTCACCACCCCGATTACCCAATCAAGTCTACCAGACTTGATAATGCTGGAGAATTTACATCTAAATGATTTGATGATTTCTGTATGTCAATCGGAATTGACGTAGAACACCCCGTACCCCATGTACACACTCAAAATGGTCTCACAGAAGCTACCATCAAAAGGTTACAGATGATAGCTAGGGCATTGGTTATGCGTTCCAGCCTTCCTATTACTGCTTGGGGGTACGCCATACTGCATGCATCATTACTTATTCGCTTTAGACCCACTATTAGCTAACCATTTTCTGCCTACCAGTTGGTAACTGGATATGAGCCTGATATTTCACATTTACGCATTTTTGGTTGTGATGTATACGTGCCTATTATGCCCCCACAGCGTACTAAGATGGGTCCCCAAAGACGATTAAGTATTTATGTTGGATATGAATCCCCAACAATTATCCGCTATTTAGAACCTTTAACAGTCGATCTCTTTACCGCTATATTTTTGGACTGTCACTTTGATGAGACAACCTTCCCGTCATTAAGGGGAGGTATGGAAAATGATTTCCTAAGGGAACGACATGAATTGTTGTGGTGTGTCCCTACTTTGTATCATCTTGATCCCCGCACCTCACAATGTGAAAGTGAAGTGAAAAGAATCACCGATCTTCAGAATGTAGCAAACTCAATGCCTGATGCATTCACTGATATCGCTAAAGTGACGAGATCAGATATACCAGCTGCAAACGTACCTGCAAGGTTAGAAATACCTAATATGGGAAAAGGCACCTTATATAGAGGTGTCAAACCTACACTTGGTGGAAGTGTAGCTGAGGCCGTGACCCCCCAAAGGAAGAGGGGAAGACCACTTGGTTCAATGGATACTCACCCAAGGAAGAAAAGAGTGAGTAAGGCACAACCCGATCCATTTATCATCAATGCAGATAGTCCCTCTCATGAAATTGTCTCTGATTATAGTTATTCCATGAATCAATACTGGAGGACGCTCTGATGTTTGAAATGATTCCAGAGAACAAAGAAATCCCTATGGATTATGAGAGTGCATATGTGTTGATGGAAAGATCCTCCACGCAGATTGATGATGCATTTGCATACACTGTTGCTCAAGAGATCATTAAGCACGATGACATCGAACCACGCTCTATTGCAGAATGTCAAAAAAAAAAAAGCATACTGGCCTAAGTGGGAAGTTGCAATCCAGGAAAAATTAAATTCACTGGCAAAAAGACGAATATTTGGTGCGGTAGTGCTAACCCCACTAGTTGTAAAGCCCGTAGGACGTAAATGGGTATTTGTTATAAAGCGTAATGATAAGAATGAAGTCTTGAGGTATAAGGCTCGCCTTGTGGCGCAAGGTTTCTCACAACGCCCTGGAATTGATTATGAGGAAACATACTCTCCCGAAATGGACGTCATAACGTTCCGCTACTTAGTTAGCTTGGTGGTTTCAGAAGGACTTGAAATGCAGCTTATGGATGTGGTTACAGCATATCTCTATGGGGATCTTGATTCAGAGATATATATGAAAGTGCCTGATGGCCTTCCATTCCCCGAATCAAGTAACTCTAAACCATGGAGTGCATTTTCAATTAAGTTGAAGAGCTCACTTTACGGATTAAAGCAATCCGTGCGGATGTGGTATACCCGTCTAAGTGATTATTTGATTGGGAAGGGATATACAAATAATGAGTTATGCCCCTTCGTATTTATAAAGAAAACGAGTTCCGGATTTGCAATTATAGTTGTTTATGTTGATGATATGAACATAATAGGTACTCTTGATGAAGTAAGAGAAACCGCAAGCTATCTGAAATCTGAATTTGAGATGAAAGATCTTGGGAAAACTCGGTTTTGTTTAGGACTTGAACTAGAACACCGAGCCTGTGGAATATTAATCCACCAGTCTGCATATGTCCATAAGATACTCAGGAAATTCAATATGGACAAGGTGCACCCTGCTAGCACTCCCATGATTGGTCGAAGTTTAGATGTACATAAGGATCCATTTCGTCCCAAAGAAGATGACGAAGAGGTATTGGGAGCTGAAATTCCCTACCTAAGTGCAATAGGCGCATTATTGTACTTAGCGCAATGCACTCGACCTGATATATCATTCTCAATGAACTTGTTAGCTAGATACAGCTCAGCGCCTACGCAGCGTCATTGGAATGGTATAAAGAATGTTTTCAGATACCTAAAAGGAACCATTGACATGGGTTTATTTTATCCCTATGAAGAAGTAAGAAGGACTGCTAATGGAAATGCAACTCCCTACACTGAAACCCCAAACAATGTTTTGGTTGGTTTTGCCGATGCTGGGCACCTGTCCGACCCACATAAAGGTCGATCACAAACTGGTTATGTGTTTACTTTTGGAAACACAGCGATATCTTGAAGATTGACCAAGCAGAGTCTTGTGGCTACCTCCACGAACCACTCTGCGATCATTGCCTTACACGAGGCAGTTCGTGAGTGTGTATGGTTAAGGTCTATCATTACACACATTCGAGGGACACGTGGTATGAGTTCTACCACTGGTAAGCCAACTTGCATTTATGAGGATAATGCAGCTTGCATCGAACAGATGAAGCAAGGGTACATTAAGGGTGATAATACGAAACATATATCACCAAAGTTCTTTTACAATCAGCAACAGCAGTCACTTCTGAAAATTCAAGTCAGTCAAGTAAAATCTGATGAGAATGCGACAGACCTATTTACTAAGTCATTGCCTAAATCGACTTTTGAAAAGCATGTCAAAAGTATCGGACTAAGAAAATTGTCCGAACTCCCTTGATTGCAATCAGGGGGAGATGGCGACATCAGGGGGAGTATCTAATGATATGATGTCAACATCAGGGGGAATGTTGAACTCTTTTTCCCTTCACCGAGTGTATTTTGTCCCAATGAGTTTTGTTACTCGGCAAGGTTTTTCATGAGACAACAACAACACCAGGATTATGACTCCCCGGTTGAGATTATCTTTTTCCCACAGGGTTTTTATATTTTAGGATTTTCTGAAGAGAAGTGGCCAGCGTTATGAAACAACTTTACTATGACTCAACACGTTGTACTCTTTTTCCTTCGTCAAGGTTTTGTCCCATTGGGTTTTCCTTGCCAAGGTTTTAATGAGGCAACACATTTGAAGTTCCGCTTTTGAACCGCACAAGGGGGAGTGTTATAGGGCCTATGGCCCATGGATGTGCGATCCATTAGAACACTAGGGTTTTCCTTTCCTCTTGTATAAATATAATGCTATACCTATATAATTGGGTTCCTCTCCCTGGTTAATGAAAAGTCTTTCTCTCTTACCTTTATCACTCCAAAAAATTGATGTATTTTTACAGGGTTTTTTTTTTTTTTTTTGCTCGTGTGCTGTTAAGGCATTTATGATCTAGCAGCACCACAACAAATCATTTTACATATGGTTGATTGTGATAATACATGTAAAGACATTTGTTAAATGAAAAATTTGCCCAACTTCAGTAGATTAATTGATTACTTCGCTTGCAAACTAAAAGAATAGAAAATCGTAAACATTATATCATTAGAAATCTTCTCAAAAGACTTGCACAACGAGTATAAACATGACTAGCAAATTCTTTACCGTTTTCTAGAGAGAATTTTAACAACACTAATTATTATTAAGGATAATCTTGGAAACATATCATAGAAATGAAAAGTATCAAATGCTTTGGGGCAAGAACAAAATTGAAAACAACGAAAAGTATCAATAATAGGGGAGTATTACTGATGCAGATTCAAAGATGCAGTAGTTTCTTGACAACGGGCAGACAACTCAATCTCATTGCTTTAAGAATTATTTTTCTTCAACAACGAGCTTTCCTCAAGGGTAGAACTACTCATGAGTGCACTGGAGTTACTTCTGAAGCTATCAATTTTCTAGACAATAGAGTTCATAGGGGACATATGTCCTTCAAATGTGATATCCGAAAGGCTTTTGATTCCAGTAATTGGGTCTTGTCCTCAACACTCTGCCGGCAATTGGATTTAGTCTACGATTCATGAGATGGGTATAGGCTATTCCCAACTCGACGAAGCTTTTGATAGTGGTAAATTGCAAGGTTATGGGTTGTTTCGGTTGCACCAAAGGCGTGAGATAGAGGGATCCACTTTCTCTTATCTAAAGCTGCACATGAATCGAATTGAACCATCCAAGTCGGCCCAAAACTGATTGTTGATCATGGTTCGGTTAATGATTTTAAAAGCTAATAACCATTGATCACGGGCCAGACGATTGTTTGAGTGTCAAAACGACCTAACTGATTGGTTATAAACCGGTAAATGCGGGCCATTGATCTAATTACAACTTAGCAATCCATCACTTATATGACATTAAGTTTAATCTAAACCCTATACAATTAAATCACTTTAGCAGTTCAACGCCTCTTATCCTTTTACTCACTGTCACCACCACCACTCACAGCGACCACCAACTCCAACATCCATCACCACGACCTACTCGACATCATCTTCTTTTCATCACTATTTAAATCTAGAAAAAGAAAAACAGTACTGTTATTATAGGCTTTACTTAGATTTTATTGGGTATGTTCTGCATATTTTATTGGGTTTTTATATGCTGCATATATATGATTGCAGATAGAAGATTGAAAAGAACGAATAACCAAAAGAAAAAAAGGAAACTAGCATCAGTTTGTGTGAATAAATATCATGTGCATGAATTTATAAGTGAATTTGATTTGAATCTTCTTTTTGTTCTAAGGTTCTTCTTCTTCTTCTTCAAAAAAGAGGCTAGCCTCGATACATTAAACAGAAAACCGATTTAGGAAATCAGAAACCTTATAGATATTTTTCAAGATCACAAAATATTCGTTCAAGTTACAATATCTCCACCAATTCTTGCCTATCAAGTCTATCATATCAGAACTAAAAATAGTTTCAGAGAACCTTCTTCTGTCTCGCAAAGGAGAGGACCAAACATTTTGAGCCAAACTGATTTTGAGAACAAAACCAATTGTGTCAAAGCACAAGGCAATGACTGGATCAAATCCAACTCAATGTTCATCAAAACATGCAAATAACATGAACTGGAGTTTTTTAAGTTTAGATTGCCTAATGCAATTAAGGTAACAATGACCCAACTAGTAGTAACAGTAGCCAATAAGTAACCAAAGTGTCTCAAATAGTAACCAAAGTGTCTCATGTAACCGTGGTAATATGAATCGATCTTCAAGTGTCTGTATCGAAAAGAATGGGGTTGATTCATCTTTGGAGATGCAGTAACAATTGTAGATAAAAGTAGTGCAGATCTTGAACGAATTACTACTGCCTTTTCCTTCATTATTAAACCTAAAATAATTAAATCTAAAGCTAAAACATGAAAGATTGACCTGTTAACCTTAGGTACAAAAACTAAAACATGATAAATCCTATCAGTGCTTCAAACATGAAACTAAAACTAAATTAAGAACACAATTTTTACGGCAGCCACAAGCCCCACAGAAGCAATGAGCTCGCCGGAGAAGACGGAGCATCAATACCTGCTGAAAATTATCAACTCCATGTTTAGAGCAAACGTCGAAAGGAAAGCGACCCGAACATAATAACACCATCACTGAGGCTATCACAACCCCCACATAACGGAGAACACAGTCAATTTTTTTTTAAAAAACTAACCCTAATTACCAATACAAAAGCAAAGCTATAAATTACTAGGTTATTAAAACAACCCAGAACATCAAGATCACTTAGATCTAAAATATACCAAAATAAAACCCAATCATCACCATAATCAGGGGAAAAAAAGAGGTGGAGATGATGCCAAACCAAGACTTTGGAGTTGCTTCGTTTTCTTCATATCTTAGGACCGAAAATGGTTGTATTTTTCGCTTTCTTCCCTGTAAAAAATCACAATCCATACCTGCATGATCATCCATAGGCTCATGGAGAGAAACCATGAAATTGCAACACGAACATGACCGTTGATGGAGACCAATCAGTAACTAAAACTTTTAAAAACTAATTGCAGATGGTAGATCAGGTTGAAACGGAACTAATTATGGTGCTTGGTCCACTCGGATCAGCTCCAATTGAGCCGATTGGAGCAGAAGAAATCAACCTTTTGTTGAAAAAAAACTTTGGAGAGAGAAGAAAAAAAGGATTTGTTCTAAGTCTTTAATTACGTAAATTAGTAATTGGGCCGACCGAACGAGCGAAGCGAGGGAGGGAGGACCTTCTATATGGTCACTTTTTTGTAAAGTGTAAGTGATCAATTGACACAAAAAGATTCGAAATGGTCCGAGCCAAAAAACCAAAAATGCCCCTTTGAATCAAATTTTTCTTTTTTTCCTTTAGACAATTTCGTAAATAAACTGAATAGGAAGGGCAAATAGGTATTAGACATTTTCGTAAATAAACCAAAGAGGAAGGGTAAATAGGTATAAGATTCAAATTGTATTATAATTAATTATGTATCATATTTTTTCAGGGATATAATTGGCAAGCAAACTAGAATATAAAATATCTAAAAATCCGTGTCTTGGAATTTTACAAATTTTATCTCGCTGGAAAGATTTTAAAGAGATCCACATAATGAGTGCATACAACAATATCAAATTTAAAGTTTTTACGAAAAATTTGGAAGTGCTTATCATTTTAGGCACAATTTTCAAAAATTGATTTCATAGCCATTATGCAAACCACCACAAAGGATGCATAACACATAGCCATATTTTGGTTTATGCATCAACTAATTTTTCATTGCAACTAATAAAACGATGTACTCCCTCCGTTTTAGGAAAAGTGATACTTTCATTTTAGGCACAAATTTCTTTTTACAGTCCAATTGTAGCAGTGTTTCATTTTTTCTTCGGTCGGCCCTACCCACCGTGGTAGCGGTGTTCTAGTATTCTTCTTAAACAATTCGAAGATCCAGGATTTGAATTGATGAATCTTAGGATTTTAATATAAGAATTTTGTATACCAGAAAATGTGAAATGGTTATATAAAAATTAAAACTACAACTCGTGTATGGTTGTATGTTGTAATATGGTAGAAAGTTGTAGAAGAATTTACAGGTTCAAAAATGAAATTCGGCAACATAAATCCACCAGATATCTTCAGGGTTTTTTTACACATCTGTTAAACTTGGCAAAAACTGTTGGAATATCGGTCTAATTATAATCGATGTAAAACCGAACCGAAACCAAGATGAAAAACCGACCATTGCATTTCGGTGAACGGTTTTAGATGACAACCGGGTCAACCGACCAATATGCACCCATACTCTTATCTTGTTTCGCTTGTTTGAAGATGTTCACAGCAAGGGCATATCATTAGTCTCTGGGATTCTGGTAAAGTTCATTTTATTTATTTTTGTCAGAGGTATTTATGCGCATACCCATATTTTTTATGTGGATGATGTCATGGTTTTCTACAAAAGTCTCAGGAAAGATGTGAAACATTTGACGAATTTATTTGTGCAGAGCTATTTATGGTCAACAAATAAGTCTTTCAAAGTGTACTTTATATGCTAGAACTTATATTTCGCGTAGGACTCTGGAGATTGCAAATGTTTATGGCATCTCTTTGGATTCTTTGCCTTTTCTCTATTTAGGAGTTCAAATCTTTCAGGGGAATCCATAAAATGGTTCATCCAACTTATTCTGTATCAGGTTAAACTATAATTTATGACCTAAAAGGGAAAAACTCTTTACAAAATGGGTCGTCAAATTAGTTAAATTCTTCATACTTAATTCATCATTATATAATTTTTACCTTGAGTTCGCGAATCCAATAAGGTTGGTTCGCAAACCCAAGTTATATGAATTCTTCTGGACACTTTTCTTACATTGAGTTCACAAACACAATAAGTTAGGTTTGCAAACCCAAGCTATAGAAAATTCTACTGTACACTTTTGGCTACTTTGAGGTGCGAACTTGATATAGCAGGTTCGCAAACCTAGTACAGATGATATTTTTGAAAAAGCGGGGGTCTAACAACCACACCAAATATTTTGCTTAGCAATCTGTATGGACTAACTCCAATATACTTTAAAGAGAATCAACTAGACAGTCAGACTCAACCTTAAGAAAAGTATATCCAAGAGTTATATCTATGTTTCTTAATGTAATCAGCAAATCAAACAGATAGAAATCCGTGAGCCTGATTAATATAAGAAACAACTTGGACGGTATCAAAAACCAATATCTAAGTGTCAATCAATTTAATCAACAATCAAGGTTGGATTCACAATTGATTGAACTTACGCACAACTTGTGATATTTCAATTATATAAACAAATATAATGCGGAAAAGAAATAACACAGACACCATAAATTTTGTTAACGAGGAAACCGCAAAGGCAGAAAAACACCGGGACCTAGTCCATATTTGAACACCACACTGTATTAAGCCGCTACAGACACTAGCCTACTCCAAGTTAACTTTGGAATGGAATATAGTTGATCCCTAACCAATCTCACACTGATCAAGGTACAGTCGCGTCCCTTATGCCTCTAAAACCATGCCGGATTCTGCGCACTTGATTCCCTTAGCTGATCTCACCCACAACCAAGAGTTGCTACGACCCAAAGTCGAAGACTTGATAAACCAATCTGTCTCACACATAAAAGTCTATTGAATAGATAAATATGTCTCCCACAGATATAACTATTAGTTTTGTTTCTTCTTTTGATAAATCAAGGTGAACAGGAACCAATTGATATACCGGACTTAAATTCCTGAAGAACAGCCTAGAAATATCAATCACCTCACAATAATCTTGATCGTATAGTAGCGAAACAAGATATCTTGGAATCACAAACGATGAGACGAAGATGTTTGTGACTACTTTTTATCTTGTCTATCGAAGATTAAATCTCGAGCAAATCTTAGAGAAGATAGTACTCAATACGATAGAAAACAGCAAGATCAGAACACGCAACTACAGAGAAATAGTTGGGTCTGGATTCATAATCCCAATGAAGTCTTTAAGTCGTTAACCTACGGGGTTTTGGAGAAAACCTAAGGTTAAAGGAGAATCAACTCTAGTCGCAACTAGTATCACACAGGAGGTGTGGGGATTAGGTTTCCTAGTTGCTAGAGTTCTCCCTTATATAGTATTCAAATTAGGGTTTGCAATCAATGTTACCTTGGAAACAAAGCATTCAATTTTCACCATTAGATGAAAACCTGATTAGACTCAAGCTAATATCTTTCAAATGTTAGATCGAACTTAGCTTGTTACACATAAATGAAAAGTGACTTCATTTAGATATGAGTAACCGTACCTAAACGTGTACACCTTGTTGGTTCAACAATAGTTAACCGAAGTTAGCCATATGAACACTTTCATATCAACCATATTCATCTTAACCATAACTAGTTCAAATGAGTCAAATGAAACTAGTTCTAGAGTTGTTCAATTGTTTATATTCTCATAGAAGTATACAAGACACAATTGAAGCAAAATTGATTTTGATTCACTCAAATAAATTCATGAACATTATAGACACGGTTTGCAAAAGATTGCATTCCTTATTATATAAATTTATTAGTTCATGAACAAACCGATTTTAGAACATAACCTACTCAAGTATGCAAACGAGTACACATACATAAGTGACCGGACCAAGTTTGGGTTCACCAGTATGCGAACGGGTACGCATACCTTCCAAAACTTAGTTGAATTTCCGGAACTTGAAACTCACGCCAGTGTGCATACCGGTATGCATACTAAGTTCCCGGACTTTCATTAACCAACCAGTACACATACGGGTATGCATACTATGGTTCCCGGACTTGGAATATCTTGCACAAACTAGCATACAAGTACGCATACTGTGCTATATTCAATCATGGTTATTTGTTCTAAACTCCCATTTCAATCACTAAAACATTCTTAGAAGACGACAATAGATGTCTCACACAAACTATTAGCTTCAAAGCAATTTTCAAGTGATCGAATGATCAATACGAAACATTCTGAGTCTACATTAAATGACTGTCTCACATAAATCATGTAAGATGTTACAAGTCAATTTTCACATGATCATCTTTTGACTTTCGTCAAAAATATAAGATGAACTTGGTTAAAGCGAAAGGTTACCAACACATATTTCGAGAAATATGTAAGCGAGTTAAACTCAACTCGAAATATCAAATATGTATAATCGAAGTCTATATAGCTATTCGACTTTTGTCTCAAATAGGAGATAGAGTAGATAGACTTCTGAGTGATAGATGAGTTCAAGTCTCCACATACCTTTTGTTGATGAAGTTCCACAAGCTCCCCTTAGTAGTTATTCGTCTTCAATCGATGAACGCCGTGAAGTCTAATGCTCAACTACACTTTCTATCCTAATCCGAGACTTAGCTATAAGTAGACTAAAAAATCAAGACTTATAGTTTTGGAAACTAAACTTGACAACAAGCTTGAGATAGAAATGCTTGCGAGTTCGACCGAGCAGTGCTCTAACAGTCTCCCCGTTTGTCAATTTTTGTGACAAAACTATCAATACATATGGATTACAAAATAAATAAACTTTGTAGCTTCACATCCAAATGCTTGATTTCCTTGGGTATTCAACATTACTCGAAATCTTCGTCACTTCCAAGTACTCCAGTGATTCTGAACGTGTTCAACTCAGCATCATAGTTGTTGAAGATCCGTAGCTATAACAATGAGAAAACAGTAGCTCTCAATCATTGTTATATTGTGTCATAGTATTATTACACAACATCAAAGTCCAAATGTATCAAAACTTTGACAATAATACTATGGTGATATGTATCACTCCCCCTTAGTCAATACTTCTTCTCACATGAAAACCACTCCCCCTTACATAATGATCCGTAAACCATATGTATTTGTAGTGTGAACTATACATTAATTCTCCCCCTTTTTGTCAATATAAATTGGCAAAGGTACGAAAACTAGTGGGATCATAATTAAATTCTCATAGAGATTCTTCATGACTAAAGAAAACATATCAACTTTGTTTAGATGCAATCATATAGTCGAAACTAAATGCATTCATCAATGAGTTTATAAAGATACAAGAAAACTCCTACAATATTCCACAGCCGCGCTTCCCACAAAGATTTGACAATTAAGCACAAGTTCAATTAAGAACTCTCCCCCATAAAATGTCATTCTCTAAAGAACAACAAGAGCGACCTTACTTTTACAAAAAAAGAAGGATTTAATTGAATACTTTGATACCTAACAGAACTGTTATCTACGTAGAAACAAATGCGAAATTGAAACAACACTATACTGACGTTCTAAGCCTTGATTTCCCAAAAGATATGAATGAGTCCAGGGGCAAAAGGATAGAAAACTAATGAACCAATACAACACTGATGTGATTTCAACTTTGTTGTAGTAGTGGTAAATAGGATTCAAACTCTAAGACTTGTGAAGATTCGAGTTTTTAAATTTAATAAAAATATACAATAATATTACAAATGGTGCAAGAGGTACTGGAACTAAGGATTCGGCCAATCTTCATAACATAAGGTTCAATTATTTATTCTCAACAATTTTATCTCAAGAAATGTAAACATGGACTCTTATTTTTGCCAAGGTAGATTCTAAAAACATTAGTTATAAATCGTAAGCATGAGACATCAAACATCTAAGCAAGCATGACCCATCTAATAAAATAATAACTAATTAATCAAAACCATATTTCAATTAATATTAGTGCAAAAGTCATAAAAAAATAAAATAAATTTATCCATATATGAAGTTCAGCCTCCTCCGTCGTCTCAGTGTTGGGGTTTTACTCATCATGTCGAAAACACACTCAAAATATGTATTCATGGCTCAAAAAGTGTTTACAAGAAGAGAAAATAATGAAACAGGAAATCTGCAACAGCACAGGTGCGTTACAGACCGACTGTTTCAACTCTCAACTGTTATGATGAAGATAATCGTTACAAATCTGAAGAGAAATGTTGCAGAAGAGGATGAAGAAACTGTTACAATGAAGATAAATGTTGCAAACCAGTTGAAGAAACTGTTACAACTAGTTGAAGAAACCGTTATGACGGATGAAGAAACCGTCGTTTTTTCCCTGTTCTTCACGAGCAGCAGCAGCAACAACAACAACAACAACAGAGTTCTGAAAACTCTTGATTCACGCCTCTTGATCTCTCCTCTCGACCCCAAACTCTCGACACCGCTTCCTTGTACCTCTAGAAATCTATTTATACTCCTAAGCCTCATTTAATCACGCCATATCTCCCAAATAATCTTCATTTATCACTATTATTCTCTACGGCCAAAATTTCCATTTTTTGATCTTCTACGCGTTCTCAGCTGTCAACCTTCCTTATTTATCTTCTTCTAGCATCTCTGTAGTGCAACACACTCGAAACTCATGCATTACACGCCTCAAACTCGTGTCAAATTCACTTGAACCCGTGAAAACTTGTGTCCACTGTTTTGGATTGAAACACGTTATTAAGCCAATTTATATCGGAAACAACACCCATACTAGCTTCTTATATCCTCTAGGAACAATCCCAACCAATTCCAGCCCTTTAGTCTACCCAAAATTACTCCAAAAATCCGACTGAAAATCTGCCTTTGAAAGGGAATATTTTCCCGCCAAAAATATTTTTTTAATTTGGGAAGAAAGTCACCCCTTATCCATGGTCGCCCTTTATCCGTTGCTGGAGTCCGAATAACACTTGTCCCTTGGGGTGCCTTTAGTAATTTTTCTGTGGTGTTTTCAACACTTTTTTCGGGGTTCCTCCGGTGCATTTATGGGGTGCCTTTAGTACTTTATCCTGGGGTGTAAAACACCACTTTTCAAGCTAATTTTGCCGCAAGAGCTTATTCCCTAGAAAATACTTAAAACAACTTTATTAGAAATAAAATGAGTCCTAGATAATGTAGTTATGGGTGAAAATGCGTCACACTTACGTGCTTATCAAACACCAATAGACTGACATAAGTGTTGAAATGTAGCAGTATCTAAAGGTTAATTTGGTAAGAATATCAGCCAATTGTGGTTCGGAAGGCACAAATTCCATATTGATGATACCATTTTCATAAAGGTCTCTAATAAAATGATACCTTATGTCAATGTGCTTAGTTCTTGAATGCTCAACAGGATTCTCAGTGATACGAATCGCACTTGAGTTATCACAAAAGATCTTCATTACACCAGTGTCCATTCCATAATCAGCAAGCATTTGTTTCATCCATAGAAGTTAAGTACAACATGAAACTGCAGCAATGCATTCTGCTTTGCATATAGACATGGATTGTGAGTTTTGTTTCTTGCTATGCCATGCCACAACATTCAATCCAACATAGTAAAATCCCCCCGAAGTACTTTTTCTGTCTTCCACACATCCTGCCCAATCTGAATCTGAATAGGTAGTAAGATCAGTGTTAGTATCAAAAGTATAAGATAGACCATACCCGATAGTGTGTTTGATATATCGCATGATCCTCTTTGCAGATGCAAGATGATATTCCTTTGGGTTATCCTGAAATCTAGCACAACAACCAACACTAAAAGCAATATCAGGTCTAGTAGTTGTAAGATATAAGAGGCTTCCAATGATAGATCGATAAAGCTTCTGATCCACATTTACTCCTTTCTCATCTCGATGTAGTTTACCAGTAGTGGGCATAGGAGTTGACTTATCAAGACCGAACCTTGTCACAAGATCCTTAACATATTTTTATTGAGATAATTAAATTCCATCCTTATGTTGTTGAATCTGTAATCCTAAAAAGAATTTTAATTCACCAACATTGCTCATTTCAAACTCCTTTTCAAGAGAGACTTGAAAATCTCTTGCAAGTTTCTCAGAAGTCGATTCATAGATGATAACATCTACATAAACTTGAGCAATGATAACATCTTTCCCACTCCACTTGGTAAACAGGGTTTTATCAGCTCCACCACTCGAAAAACCTTTCCTGAGTAGAGAAGTAGTTAGTTTTTCGAACCAGGCACGAGGTGCTTGTTTCAACCCATATAATGCCTTTTTGAGTTTAAAGACATGATTAGGGAAGTCAGGATTTTCAAATCCATTTGGTTGAACAACATAGACCTCTTCCTTTAAATTTCCGTTTAGGAACGCGGATTTTATGTCCATTTGAAACAGCTTAACCTTAAGAAAACAAGCATGAGATAATAGTAACCGAATGGACTCAAGGCGTGCCACAAGAGTAAAGGTTTCATCAAAGTCGATACCTTCAATCTGTGAATATCCTTGAGCGACAAGTCTGGCTTTGTTTCTGACAATGGTGCCAAATTCATCAGACTTGTTCTTGAATATCCATTTGGTACCAATAATATTGATATTGGAGGGACAAGGTACGAGCTCTCATACATCTTGTCTTTGAAATTGATTTAACTCTTCATGCATTGCATTCACCCAAAAGGGATCGCTAAGAGCTTCATCAATATTTCTGGGTTCTACTTGTGAAAGATAACAACCAAAATTGCAAATATTTTGAAGTTGTCCTCTTGTCTTAGCTGTAGAATCTTTTCCTCCAATAATACTGTTAGTATCATGATTCCTTTGAACCCAGAGGTGTCTTGGAGGAACACGTTCTTGTTCAACAGGAACAACCCGATTAGTGCTCTACTCCTCGTCACTGGAAATATCAGGATCAACGACTGTTGGAACAACTTCAACTGATTCTGGGATTTCCTTGACTTTCTCAATTGTCTCAGTTGGAGGCAATTCAACAGGAGGACTATCATGATGAAAATTTCTCAGATCATCAATGATGACATTTGCATATTCCATCATAACTTGGGTTTTGAGATTAAATACTCGAAAACCACGACTATCAGATGCATAGCCAAGAAAGATACCTTCATCGCTTTTAGAATCAAATTTCCCTTTCTGTTCTCGATCTTTCAGAATGTAGCACTTACTTCCAAACACTCTGAGATAATGTAAATGGGCTTCCTACCGTACTACAACTCATAAGGAGTGTTTAGGGTTTTAGACCGTAGGTAGACACGGTTGATCAAATAACATGCTGTGAAAACAGCTTCTCCCCAAAACCTTAACGGTAAGTTTTTGTTATGGAGCATTACCCTGTCCATTTCCTGAATGTTCTTATTCTTCCTTTCTGCAACTCCATTAGCTTGAGGAGTAATGGGTGGTGAGTATTGTTGAATAATCCCCAGTTTGTCACAATATTCAAACACCTTAGTGTCCTTGAACTTAGTTCCACGGTCACTTATAATATTCTTTAGTTTGCGGCCTTGTTCATCCTGGATTCTATTAACAATAATCTTGAATTCATCAAGGGTTTCATTCTTATGAGCTAAAAATGCTACCCAAGTGAATATGGTGTAATCATCTACCATAACTAAAGCATACTTCTTCCCAGCAACCGTAGGTTGTTGAATAGGACCAAAAGATCCACATGAATTAAATCAAGAGGAGCTTTAGTGAGAATATCTCGAGATGATTTATGTGGAACTTTCGTTTGTGTACCCTTTTGACAGGCACCACAGACACCATCAATCTTTGCATTGATTTTGGGAACGCCTCTAACAAGTTCTTTGTTAATGATCTTAGTTAGAAGGTGATAATTGATGTGACCAAAACGCTCATGCCAAAGATGTGTAGATTCCACCTTAGTCAAATTGCAATAATTACTAAACTGAGTATCAAGAAGATAACAGTTATTTTTACCACGAGTTCCCTGAAAAAATTACTTTTCCATTTTTGTCTACAATGTCACATCCATTCGCATTGAAGACAACTTTATGGCCTTTTTCACAAATTTGACTAACAGAAAGAAGGTTTGCAGTCATACCTTTGACATATACTACATCATGGATTTCAGGAACGCCAGGAAGTTTCATCGTCCCTTTCTTGCTTATGTAACAACAACTCCCATCTATGAATGTTACAGGACCTCCTTCAAAGTCGCTTGAATTCAAAAACCATGAAAGATATCCAGTCATATGTCGGCTACATACATTATCAAGAAACCATTGAAAGGGCGATGTTGATTTTAGAGCAAAAGCTCCCATACTAACACTACTATCCCGTTTAGGATTTCTTGTTAGATTTGTACACCTTTTTAGAGAAGTAAACAGTTGTTCAGCTTTCTTTTGAAGATTACACGCAACCTTTAAAATTTTCCTGAAAGATGTACATGTAAGTTGAAAATGATTGTGAGAATCACAGAACATACATGGACCAACATCTTTAATCTCATCTGAGTAGTTCTGAGTCCCATCTGGTTTCACAAGGCCTAAACCTCGCTTATCCCCTGACTTGCGGCAATTCTTCAGAGAAGAATTAAAGGAGTTATTCAAATCCATTGAAGGAATTTTGACAGACTTCAAATCCTTATACTTTGAAATTTCTGCAATAAGATCAGAATTGATCCGGATTTGTTCATCCAACTTCTTTCTGGAGAATAACCAGCTCTTCAGAACTTTCTCTAAGATCAGAGTTAAATCCTGGTGAAGCGTTTATAGAGACTTTACTATCCATAAAGTCAGATCGCTACAAACACATACTTATGAGGTCTTAAATGTGTTTGCCTTCACTGATACCAATTGAAAAAGCGAGGGTCTAACAACCACACCCAATATTTCGCTTAGCAATCTGTATGGATTAACTCCAATATACTTTCAAGAGAATCAACTAGACAGTCAGATTCAATCTTATGAAAAGTATATCCAAGAGTTATATCTCTGTTTCTTAATGTAATCAGCAAATCCAACAAATAGAAATCCATGAGCCTGATTATTATAAGAAACAACTTGGACGGTAATAAAAACCAATATCCAAGTGTCAATCAATTTAATCAACAACCAAGGTTGGATTCACAATTGATTGAACTTACGCACAACCTGTGATATTTCAATTATATAAACAAATATGATGCGGAAAAGAAATAACACAGACACCATAATTTTGTTAACGAGGAAAACCGCAAATGCAGAAAACCCTCGGGACCTAGTCCAGTTTTTAACACCACACTGTATTAAGCCACTACAGACACTATCCTACTACCAATGAACTTAAGACTGGAATATAGTTGAACCCTAATCAATCTCACACTGATTCAAGGTACAGTCGTGCTCCTTACGCCTCTGATTCCAGCAGGATACTACGCACTTGATTCCCTTAGCTGATCTCACCCACAACCAAGAGTTGCTACGACCAAAAGTCGAAGACTTTATAAACAAATCTGTCTCACACAGAAAAGTCTATTAGAATAGATAAATCTGTCTCCCACAGAAATACCTACGAGTTTTGTTCCGTCTTTTGATAAATCAAGGTGAACAGGAACCAATTGATATACCGTACTTATATTCCCGAAGAACAGCCTAGAAATATCAATCACCTCACAATAATCTTAATCGTATGGTAGCGAAACAAGATATTGTGGAATCACAAACGATGAGACGAAGATGTTTGTGACTACTTTTTATCTTGCCTATCGGATATTAAATATCGAGTAAATCTTAAAGAAGATAATACTCAATACGATAGAAAACAGCAAGATCAGAACACGCAACTACAAAGAAATAGTTGGGTCTGGCTTCACAATCCCAATAAAGTTTTTAAGTCATTAACCTACAGGGTTTTGGAAAAAACCTAAGGTTAAAGGAGAATCGACTCTAGTCGCAACTAGTATCACATATGAGGTGTGGAGATTAGGTTTCCGAGTTGCTAGAGTTCTCCCTTATATATAGTCTTCAAATCAGGGTTTGCAATCAATGTTACCTTGATAACAAAGTATTCAATTTTCACCGTTAGATGAAAACCTGATTAGACTCAAGCTAATATCTTTCGACTGTTAGATCGAACTTAGCTTGTTACACACAAATGAAAAGTGACTTCATTTAGATATGAGTAACCGTACCTAAACGTGTATACCTTGTTGGCTCAACAATAGTTAACCGAAGTTAGCCATATGAACACTTTCATATCAACCATATTCATCTTAACCATAACTAGTTCAAAAGACTCAAATGAAACTAGTTCTAGAGTGTTCAATTGTTTATATTCACATAGAAGTATACAAGACACAATTGAAGCAAAATCGATTTTGATTCACTCGAATCAATTCATGAACATTATAGCCACGGTTTGCAAAAGATTGCATTCCTTATTATATAAATGTATTAGTTCATGAACAAACCGATTTTAGAACATAACCTACTCAAGTATGCAAACGGGTACGCATACCTAAGTGGCCGGACAAGGTTTGGGTTCGCCAGTATGTGAACGGGTACGCATACCTTTCAAAACTCAGTTGAATTTCCGGAACTTGAAACTCACGCCAGTACGCATACCGGTATGCATACTAAGTTCCCAGACTTTCATTAACCAACCAGTACGCATACGGGTATGCATACTATGGTTCCCGGACTTGGAATATCTTGCAAAAATTAGCATACAAGTACGCATACTGTGCTATATCTAATCATGGTTATTTGTTCTAAACTCCCATTTCAATCATTGAAACATTCTTATAAGACGACAATAGCTGTCTCACACAAACTATTAGCTTCAAAGGAATTTTCAAGTGATCGAATGATCAATACGAAACATCCCGAGTCTACATCAAATGACTGTCTCACACAAATCATGTAAGATGTTACAAGGCGATTTTCACATGATCATCTTTTGACTTTCGTCAAGAATATAAGATGAACTTGGTTAAATCGAAAGCTTACCAACACATATTTCGAGAAATATGTAAGCGAGTTAAACTCAGCTCGAAATATAGATGAGTTCAAGTATCCACATACCTTTTGTTTATGAAGTTCCACAAGCTCCCCTTAGTAGTTCTTCGTCTTCAATCGATGAACACCGTGAAGTGTAATGCTCAACTACACTTTCTATTCTAATCCGAGACTTAGCTATAAGTAGACTAGAAATCAAAACTTATAGTTTTGGCAACTAAACTTGACAACAAGCTTGAGATAACAACGCTTGCGAGTTCAACCGAGCAGTGCTCTAACAATTTTCCCCTATAATTTTATTAACACAATCAATTTCACGAACTTATATTTTGAGATCACGAACCTAACTTGGTTTTGGTTCGGTCCTTCTTCTTTGTTTTCAAGGAAAACCGTTCAAACGCTTGCGAATTGTTATTCCTAGTTAATTTCTTTGGCATAATTTTTTTTTTCCAAGAGTTGATCTAACTTGTGAACCAAGCTCTTAGATCTTGTTTTTTGGAAATTCCCATATTGTGCGCATATTGTCTATTCTTGGTAGTTTGAAGTTTTTTTTTTTTTTATATTAGTAATTCCTTTCATATAATTTACTTGTGCATAATTATTTTCAACTATGGAAATAATTTCAACGCAAGTTAAGTTTTACCTTATGAAACATATTCTTTGTATCTTAGGAAAGAATATAGACTTAGCTATTAGAGCTCTGCTCGGTTGAATCCACAAGTGTTGGTATGTTTCCTATGTTAATTTACCGAAACTATTTCTTGATGTATTGTATACCCAAGACAGTCTCGGAGTAAGATTAAATTGAGGTAGTTGGGTATCAAAAACTACCAAATATTTTTGAAGATTGAAGACCGAAGATCACGTGGACATCAACTAGAAATTCATCAACAGAGGTAGCTGACTATCCTATTTACTCATTGTTTTTACCATTCCATCTTCTGAGACAATGATGTATAGTTTTGGTATATGATGATATACAAAGAAGAAATTTTGAGTTCAAGCTTGTACTTGAATAATCTCGAAACTCGAACTCAAGGAAAAAAAAATTCAAGGACTTATCACATTTGATGTCGAGGATAATTCTTTTGTTAGACATACTATCATTGTGAAAGAAGTCTTAAAACAATAAGGGATATTTAGACTTTGGGTCCCAACCTTGTGACCAGAGTTGCATTTGGGTCCTAGAAAGTTCCAAAGTGGAGTTTGGGTTACATGACTGTGGTCTTGACAGTTAGAAAAACTGGAAATGACCAACTAAAACTAAGTTTTTAATTTATTTACTAACTCAGCCATCGTACTATCTTTTAGAGACGTGTACGGTATCATCTCTAAGAAAATGAACAGATCTAAATTTTTCATTACTATCTCTAATTGATAAGAAGCATGATAAAAAAGAACGAAATCCAACTGAAGCAAAGAATGGTGAAGTTGCAGACACAAAGTAATGGTGAGAGAGAGAGAGAGAGAAAGAGATAGATGATCTACAACTGAATTTCTGTTGGGTTTAGTTGGATTTATAGTTGTTTGGTTCGTAACATAAACCAGTGGACGAGTTGTATTAGTAAAATTTGGTTTTTAGGGTTCATTGATTTTGGGGTTACCATTGGAGAAATATCTAATTAGCGTTTTGGATGGTTTGTGGTGGATGTAGTAGCATTTACTAAAGATCTTGATGATTTAATTTGGCAGAATTTAGTTTAGTTTCATATAATTTTAATTTCAAGGTTGATCGAAATTTGGGAGTTTTCATGTCGAAGGATTTAATTGGGTTGAGAAATCAAATAAAATATCCAGGAATGCATGTAGCTACTCTCACATTTAAACCCTTTGCTAGGTAATCTTTACTTAAGCTTCTAACAAGTTTCTTATTATATTGAAATTCGCAAGAATTCGATGAATGTTTTCATTAGAACTGAATGGGTTGGATATGTACATTTTCTAATGTTTCTGCTGAAAGTCTCGGTGTAGGACTAATAAGCATCATAAATGTCTAATTTTTTATGCGTTTGTGATCAATGGATTGATTGATTCTAATAATAATAGGAAGAGTCAGAAGGGTTTGATCATCAAACATGATTTTTGATGCTTGAAATCTGTTTGATAGAATGATTGAATGGGAATTCCATGTATTCTCATTTGTTTGATGTATTTTAGTAGATTTTAAGTTACATGTTAACAGTAATTGACGCCGTTAACTAAATAAAAAATACTCCCTCCGTCCTAAATTATTAGTCCGCTTTGACTAAGTCAAGATATTAAGGTGACCGGAGGAATGTACAAAACTATCCCTATTAAATGTTATGTTATTACTAAAATTAAAAGGAGTATATGGAGCACGTAAGAAAAATACGTATTTGGTAAATTTATTATTTATAGAAATGTTTAAATTGAAGATAAAAAATAAATATATTTATTGATTGATTTAGTAATTTTGTTTCCTATTGAGGAAGATATCATTTAAGACGTTTAAATAGAAGATAAAAATAAAAGTATTTATGGATTAATTTAGTAGATTTGTTTCTTATTGAGGAAGATATCATTTAAGATTTTGATTGATTATATTTAAAAATAAGTTTGTAATTATAAAAAATTGAAGGACATATTTGAGAGTTTGACTAAAAAATATGACTATAAACGGAAGTTGGCCAGTGTTTTAGGACAGACGAAAATAGAATAGAGGACAGAAATTTTAGGCCAGAGGGAGTAATTTTTAAAAACCATTATTGTGATAGCGGTCAAGACGGTCAACCATGGTCCTGGGACCCAAACTCTAATTTCAAACTTTGTAGGACCCAAATGCAACTCTGGTTACAAAATTGGGACCCGGAGTCTAAATATCCCAAACAATAATTTGCATGTATAGTTCGCTAAAGAAAATGTTAGTTCGTAAACTATGCAAATCGAGAACTATGAAAATCGAGAGGTATACGGTTGACATCCAAATTACACTAGGGTTCGTGAAAATGTTGGCTCGCGAACCATGCAACTTCTAAGAGTTTTCTGTTGACCCAAATTGCACTTGAGTTTGCGAACTTTGCAATTTTAGACAAGTTTTGTTGACGAACTTGCATTTTTCTTGATGGTTCATGGACCCTATTCCTTGATGTGGATGCCATATTCCATATGCTCTCTTAAGCCTAAAGGCTAGTATTTTTATAATGCATTAATCCCAATTTCAGGTCTAGCAATATTATATAATGTATATAACTTCGCTAATGTCTCCTTGAGGAGCATCAGGTCATTAAGAAGGTGCTCCCTCAATCCTATAAATATGTAATCTTAGCCTCAAAACTAAGAACTCCAACTTGAAAATTCTATCAATGAAGTGCATGTTCTGTCTCTAGTGTATTTTAACTTATGTTTTAGATTGGTAGTCAGTTTGCTCCCTCGTATGCGTGTTTGTTAGGTTTCTAACAACTACATTTAGCACCGACACAAGGATATGATAAATTCCACTAAACAAAAAGTCACACAAATTGAAAGAGAACAATTGAAGTTGCCAAAAAAAGAAAATATACAAAAGAAATTGGTGAGTGGAAACATCCTGTTCCAAAGCATATGAGAAAGAAAAGAGGTCAAATAGACTGCAAAAGAATGAAGATATCAATAGTGGAGTTATAGTGCGTGAGCGCCACAGCTACGATTTCGAAGATGAAAGCCGATGAAAAAGAACGATCCAAAGAATACCAAACACATACGTTCTTGCCTTAGCACTAGAAAACTTAGCATAACTAGAGGCGGTCCATGGTCATAGAAAAGCGCGTGACCTCCAGACCAAAGCACCAATAGGAAGATATATGTCAAAAGGTACCATACGTTTATAAGATTTTAAACTAAGTTTACGAATTTTCCACCTTCGGACGCACTTATCTATTGACTACTAATATTAAAATATTAAAGTCACGAGATTTAAGAAAAGATCTTATTGCAGACTTCCACCACAGACAGTTGGTACAATCACATCTTGGTTATATATATTAAATGAACTCGATTCGTGTGAACCCGAATTCATTGTCTCAATAGGTTCGATCGCACCAAACACAGATTGTTAGATTTTACCGTGTTTGCATGTTCTGGTACCAATTGAAATGACGAGGATACCAAGTACACCATAATATTTTCGTATGATCACCTATACAGATACACCTTGTGTAATTCTAATAAAACAATAATGGCAAAGAATTACTTCAACAAGATGTAACTTGGTATATAGTCTAAGTTTGTGACTGAACTATCAGGTCGTACCAATTGGATTAACGTACAAGTGCAGTTACTTAATTATAACTATAACTATAACAATAATTATAATATGGATATTAAAGTAATAGAATGACACACAAGATTTTGTTAACGAGGAAAACTGCCAGGCAGAAAACCCCCAGGACTTAATCCAGTTCTAATTACTCTCAGAATTAAGTTGCTATACAAATTGACTACTGTAACTTCATATAGTTGAGACCAAGGAAACTACCCCTAGTTAAGCAGTTCTTTCAGTATCCATATACCTACAACTAATCTGGTTTACGCACATGAATCACAAGACAAAGTCCGCTGTCTTGAGTCGATTCACCTTTGTGAATACTTCCGCTCACAACTCATTTGAATCGTAACCAAAAATAGCAAAGGATTAAATATTTCTTAGTAACCAACTCACTTATCAATTTCGCAATCAAGATTTTTGTTAGAGATAAAGTAAAGTAAAGTAAAGGATCTTTCATTTAATAAATATAAACTCATTTGGTCAAAGATGAAACCAAGACAAATATTATCGAAATAACTTATCTCAGTGAACAAGCTTTATCCAGAAAACTCTGCGAGGAGAAGCAATTAGAAATTTGTTTAATATTTACAACAAGTCTTAAGTCTATGAAGATAAACTACTTGTTTGGATCGCAGAGAATCAAGTATGCAATAACAATCACAAAGATCAAAAACTATAAAAAGTCTTCGAGTCTTCAAAGTAACCGCTACACAAAACAAATTGATCCCACTATTGATCAACACACATGGAACGCATTATATTAATGTTGATTAATCAACTTTTCCATCTACAAATCTTGAATCGCGAGATTTGTACTACTCAATCCCCAAAAAAACTTGAGAGGCCTTATATCGGAAGAGAAAGACCATATGACCAGCACAAAGAAAGTTAAATAATATACGGGACAGACCCTTAATTATCATCGTATTAGTAGGAATATGGGTGTAATATCTAAAGAAGCCAACCGGAGAGACGCTAACGCATCTATGGAACACTTGAAGAATTTTTTACCAATGAGAAAGTAGATGAATGTATTTTCAGAAAGTGGAATCATGATATATCTTATTAACAAAATGTCTTCTCTTTTTTAATTATAGGGCTTGGAAAAACATTATGATTTGGAATAGACGCTGACGAAAATCAAATATCAAATAAAAGCCAGACTGAATGGCATAAAGTCAGACTGTCTCTAAAAGCTCTCAAGAAAAATACAGAAGACAGAGTAGTATAAAGAATGAAGAAGCCCATAGTTGTGTGGCAAAAAGGATAGATATTCGGATGTCTTCTGAAAGTCACAATGGAGGAGAGGGATACTCCTTCATAAATCGATGAGGCAGGATAAATACCAAACACCGAGTGGACAAAAATCTCCCTTGACCAACTAACTCATTTTATTTTAAGATTAATGCCTACTTGGATATGAGATGACAGGGAAAACGATGAGCAAGGATGGTAAGTGATGTTTAGGCCTTCTCAAGTCGGATGGTTTTTTATAGCGACGGTTGAGGTCATCCAGATAAAGACGTAGCTTAACAACCAACCAAATTAAGGCAACATAACGCAATTTACAGCGCCCGATCTGTAAACTAACCATAAATGTGTATATATAAGAAAATCAAAAAAAAAAAAAAAAAAAAAACACGCAAAGGAGGACACAACGCGACATATGGACTAAAGCAACCAAATGAGGTGATAGTGACTTCATAGATCAATAAGGAGTCAACGCATCGATGGAGCTCCATGCACCTGCAACATGATACCAATAAGTTTTTTACTATGCGGCAACAATATTTTCAGAATGAAAAAGAGTGGTCTCTCAGGGAAAATAAGTACGGTAAACAACGTCCCTCACAACTCTAGAAGTCTATCAGTGTTTTTTTTCGCTTTATCTTCTTCTCTCTGTTGAGCACGTCATAGGGCAACATCGACGGGCATGAGCTGGCATACAACCCTAGACTTTGGATCACTGAGCCTAGAAGTATCATAGAAAGAGAGGGTACCAAGTATACCACCAAATATTATTTTTTCCTGGCAACCTGTATGAACAAAACCTAATACAATTGCAAGTAAACCGACTTAAAGATCCTTGACAATATGTATGTTGAGTTTATATATCTTTATATTCACAATCATAAAGTCAAGACAATAAATTCTGTGAATATTATTGTATAGAAGAGTACTTGGACGATATAAAAAATCAATATCCAAGATCAATCTAGTTGTATCCAGATAATTGAATCTGAATTCTACCAAGTATAAAACCTGTTATCTATCTTTCAAGATAAGAATTCTACAAGAACGAGTCTCATAATTGATTAAAAACTAATTATGCAAATCTTATTATAAAGATAAAATGATATAATGCGGAAAAAGAAAAATGCAAGACACCAGAATTTTAGTTTCAAAACTCAGGGTCGCTTGATTAGATTACTAGAGTCAACTTTGTTAGGTTAGACTAGGAAGTCTATAAATATTCAGACATAAAAGTATTATGAAGACCTGGATAATCCGATGACGTATCAACAATAACGAACACATCATTCTTCTCTTCGAGGTTACTAATACAGGACTTGACTTGTTTTCATTTCTATATACGTTACTTTCAAGTCGTATAGATTAAAAACATAATGTGCGAAGTTATATATATGAAACTCAAGTATTAAAATCTTGATCATCTTATGATGATCAAAGTGTTGAGGAAGAATATACAAGTTGTATCACAACTTTGGTATATTGAATTACGAAGTATAACACTTATCTTTTTGAACTTCGTAATTGCGACATAGATACTATCTTTGTAACTTGTTACTAGATTGTGTAATGAACTTAAGGTTGATTCCATACCTAGAAAATTAGGTTTACGACTTGAGTTTAAGTAAGTAGACTTGCGAAACTTGTTTCGTAGTTAAGAGGAATCAATGAGATTGGTGGTCTGATTCCTATTGGGGATCTATATCAGGACCGATCCCCATTGGAGATCTATAGAAGGATCGATCCCTACCTATTGGGGATCTATAGCATGATGGATCCCTATTGGGGATCTCTAGCAGAATTGATCCCCATAGGAAAATCTTATTTCCGATTTCACGTATTCTCTAGGGTTTGTGTGATTTTCGGAATGTGGGTTTGCTAAATAGAAATTTTCAAGATATCGAAACTGTGAGTAATTTGAACATGTGTAAAATCTTATTATTTTATTGTTCAAAGATATTTCTTGATACTCAAGGTGAGACCCAAACTGAAATATTTGAGAATCTTCTATTGAGATTTTCGAATATATATATTTTATTTTTCCAGCAAGTAAAACATATCTTTGGAATATATATTAGTAAAGTATACTTGTATGCTAGCTAATATTGAGTTGTCATCCATGAGGGCTTTCGGTATAACAGTTGGATATTGGTTGGAGTTAGACAAAACCGAATATTGGTGTTTATTGCATATTTTGTGAATACTTTCGGTTATGGAAATTCCTTAGTGTAAAATCTACCCTGGTCTATAAATAGTGAAGTTTGTTCTTATTATAAACTTATCCTGAGGCAGGCACTTCATTTTGTATGCACTGTTGTAGGCGACTAATAGTATTGGAGAGAAGAGTAACCTAATTAGGCGAAATCTCTTACGTTCGCTAGTTTAAAGATCTCTTTGGAATCAAGAAGCGTATAGATAGTACCGTCGGTGGGAAACTAGATTTTTCATTATTATTTTAGTTTTCCATTATTGATTTGATTGACTAACGGTGGTTAAATCTTGATTGCACCTGGTTTGATAATTCTTGAGAGTCTTTTGTTTTGACGTAAGGTCACTCAAACTAAATCAAGATTTGACGGTGGTTCAGATCTGTTTTTAGATCTGACAATAAACTTATGGTCATCCATTGTTAACAGACTCTGTTTTGTGTGTGATCGATCATAAATGGAATCAAGTTTATTTGTGCAAGTATATTGAAGATATTGAAGATTTGAAGACAAGAAGATTTATTATTGGTTTTTTATCTTCGTGATTTACTTCGTGCACATACTTGATCGACTGGGATACCGACTTAGAGTTTATTATGTTTTGATAGACATCTTATTGTTTGTCGTATTAGATCGACAAACTATCATTTTATGGTATTCTTCAGTATCCTAGTCTAACAATTTGTAGGCTAGATCTGGTTATCTTGATAATCTAGATCTTGGTTGATCTAACCAAAAAAAAGGAAAGAGCCTTTGTTTGACTCAACATAAAATTCCTGATTAACTTCTTGAGATTGAGAGAGCGGTTACCGAATACAATTAAGTCATTTACTGTTTCGGAATGCGATCAAAAGGAGTTGAGTGCAAGAATCCTTCATGGCGGGTGAAGCAACTTAAGATAGTGAACTTTGAAAACAGTGGGGGTACCAAAATACACCACCAACTTTTTCGTAGGCAATCTGTATGGACAAACTCAACACAACTCCGAGAGTTAAAACTCAATCAAGGAAAGTGTCTAGAGTTATATCTTTATCTCTCTTGCGATTATAACGTTTACAGAATTGAATCTGTGAACCTAATCACAAAGAGAGTTCTTGGACGGTACCAAATACCAATGTCCAAGAATCAATGAAGTCATATCCAACAAACTATGTCGGAAGGGTCACTCTGATTGATTAACGCAGAAACTGTGATATTTCAATTATAAAGATAAACAATATAATGCGGAAAAAGAAATAACACACACACCAGAAATTTTGTTAACGAGGAAACCGCAAATGCAGAAAAACCCCGGGACCTAGTCCAGATTGAACACCAAACTGTATTAAGACGCTACAGACACTAGCCTACTACCAATTAACTTCGGTCAAGAATATAGTTGAGCCCGAACTCAGTCTCCCACTGATTCAGGTACAGTCGCGCTCCTTACGCCTCTTGAATCCCAGCAGGACTTCGCACAATTGATTCCCTCAGATGATGTCACACCAACTAAGAGTTGCTTTAAATCAATTGAAGAATTTAAACCAAATCTGCCTCCCACAGATTAAGCCTATATAATTGATTTCCTGATTTACGATCGAAATGGATGATCATATCAAACGTAGGATCAAGGTGATGGAAATCGATAGCAATTTGACAGAAGTTTAGCTATCCTCAAAATACGGACTTATGCAACCCGAAGTGCAACCTAGATTATTATTCACCTTACAAGTATAAAACTTGTGGAATCACAAAGTTGAGACGAAGAGAACTTTGTGATTTCTATCTATCTTGTTCAAGTGATAAATCAGCAATCGAACAAGATCAGGATACTCAAATTATCAAGATAAAAGATAACTCGACCTGGCTTCACGAATCCCAATTAAGTCTTCGATAGTCTCTAAACCCTAAAATGTTTTCTATAGAGGACGACTTTATATACAACTAGGTGTTTTGGGGTAAAAACTGATTCTGCTGGAAACTCTGTTGTTAACCAAAACTCTGTTGCTCGTTAACCAAAACTCTGTTGTTAACCAAAACTATCAGTTCTTGGTATTTTTATGGATACTGTGTTGTTAACCAAAACTCTGTTGTTCGTCGAAAAAGGTTGAAAACCTATTTATACAAGTCATTGAGCACCCTTGATCTCGTAGGAAGTGGAGATAGTTAAATAGTGGAGAAGTGGGGTTGTGTAGAAGTGGTTTACCATCACGTTCCCATTGTGAGGGAAAACTGGTCAGCCTTACACCCAATATCCTCTTACTGCTATTTAACCGTTCGCTCTTTCCTGACACTTTCTTGTAATAGGCGCATTGCATGCCGCATGCTGTAAACCGCCAGACATATACCCTGATAAGTATCCCCCAGTTTGTTACATGTTTGATGTCTCGAGTGTTTCATGGAAAAATGTGCAAAAAGTTACTGAGTGGGTCTAATGTGCAAGACCTAGTTCTGACCAATCGCATGCAAGCTAGGCATCATAATGGCGCCTGCACAGTGGCACAGTGGCAATGTAGCGCCTATTAGTGGCACAATGGCAATATGGCGCCTGTTTGTGGCACAATTGCAATGTGGCGTCTGTTAGTGGCTAAGTGGAGAGGTGATGCCTGCCAATGGCGTAGTGGCAAGGTGGCGCTTGCCAATGGTGTAGCGGTCAAAGTGGCGCTTGCTATATATTGGCATATTGGTGTTGGATCCAAATATGGATTAATGATATTAGCTCTAGCTGCCACATCGAACTTAATGCATATGTGATGTTATTTGGCATGGGGCGGCGTAATGGCCCTGGCCAAATTAGGGTTTGGCATATCAAAACCCTAAGTGGCGCGCGCGACTAGGTGGCGCGGCACGGCGGCATCTTAGCAAATACTTCCTTGGCCGTTTTGATCAAAGATACCATCGCAAGGCCATAACGTGGGCATGTCCATGGACGATCTTGGGTAATCATAATATGGCGCGGGCGCCATTCTTTAGGGTCTCCTGGGTCCCACATGGCTCATGGCATGTTATGGGCCTAGAGTGGCATAATATGTCCATGACTAGAAAAATAGGGTTTCCCTTTGGTTTGACCAAAGCCATTGGCATATTGCTGCCGCGGAATGGCATGGCCTGCCAATTGGCATACTGGCGCGATTTGGCAGGTTGGCTAGCCAATTGGCATGGCGCTTGTGATGATTACCAGGCGCGGTTTGGGATGGTTTGTAGACGATCCCAATGATTAGGCGCATAATGCAGCAACGGTGTTGGCACGCTGTTTGTGGTGGCATGGCGATGCCTATTTGGGCGCGTTGGGGAGTGGATAAACTTAATAAATCAAGTGGCCAAATCTTACGGCCGTGATTGTTTTTTGGAGACTGGCTTGGGCCGTTTAGATTAGATTCCTAATGGAATTAGGCGCATCGACCTACCAACTTCCAATCTTTATTAAAAGTGTGTGTGGCGGGTTTTGAGCGATTTGATTGGTTGATGGGAGAAGGGGTCGGCAAGAGAAAGATGGAGTGTGGCCAACGGCCACAGGCGGCGCCCATTGGAGCGAATTGGCCGACTATGTGGCGTGGCCGCGCCTCTTTTGTCATTGCTCCTATTTGCCACAGTTCCTCTTCTGTTTCTTGTTTTCTGGTAGGACTATGCTCCCACTAGCTCCGTGGCGGATCAGTTTCCTAGTTTACCTAGGTTTGTCCTCGACCAATAGGGTTCGAGATATTTGCACAAGGCGCAAAATACCTAATGTTTGCAAATTAATTAGGCCGAAAACTTGAATCTTGTGAGTTATCACAAATCTGAGCAAATTTAACAAATTCTGTGTGTTGACACAAAATTCTTTTTATTCTCAGAGAGCAGTTAGCGCGTCTTCTGATTGAGCATTTTCTTGCAGACGTTAATTTTGATACTTCGGGAAATTCATGCTACTCAGCTGCGAGTGAACACTAATTGTCATGTCATACCAATACTAAGGGTTCAGCTGGGGAACATAGTATAGTAAAATACTCAATAAACCATTCACTAATGAGTAATGCAGGCGAGAGTTTTACAAAATATTTGGGATTGTTGCTACATGCACCATTCTGAATAAATATATTGAATTGCTCAATACATGTGTGAGTAGAGAGGCCCGAGCGCTCATTACGTTTAAATGGCTCAGTCCTTTTGCAGACGGCGCATTAAATACAGGGTTTTTCAACTTTAGCCCTGAACTAAAAACCACCATCAATATTAAGTCCCCTGCTTAGCACGTAACAATGACATTGTTATGGGGTAGGAACTAGATGGTGACAGTCAAGAAATAAATGATCAAGCCAAAGCAAATAAACATTACCAGGGCAGTGGAAGCTATCTCGGAAGTGGATCAGGCCGTCATACCACGATTGCATCTTTCAGGTGTGCTGACTTCGATTCAGTCAAGTCAGCGAGTATGTTCTGTCAGGATCTTACGTTAAGCCGAAAGCATTCCTCTTTTGACTATCTGACAGTCTTCTCCCGGTTTTAATTAGGGTTTCAACAAGAAGCATGATTTGGTTGGCGTTGAATCCTTGCCTTTCGGATAAGTCCTGTTACGGTTGTTCAGCACTTGCCTCCTCTTAGGGTTTCTGCAGTGCATATACATATGCAGGTGAAATTATACCATCCTTCTCGATTTGAAATAGAGATTCTCCTGCTAAGCCCATATTTTTGCATCATGTCAGGCTGGAGTGAATCATCTTCAACCCAGCCAGATTCTTCTACTAAGCGCAGGCGGCTTGTTTCCAGAGTATGACTTTAATTATATCTTGATTTTTTTTTTTTTTGAGGTAGTAATTTTTCTTCTCTTTTGATTCCAACATCGCTTTTCTTTTCAGAGTGGGCGAATTCCTGGGTCTCGTGACAACTCCCCTGTCCAGATTCTCCGAGTCAAGAAGATCATACCGGTATGCTTTTTCACTAGTGCATAGGTATTTTTTTGTCGTGGCCAGTAGGTGAAAACTTCCTCTCCTTTTTTTTAGAGGTACCCTGCTGGAACATGCGTAACAGTGGTTAACGATGACGATCTGGCCACCCCTCTCCCTTCAAGTTCAGACACACATACTGCTGTTGGCCTGGAAAACACTGATTTGGGCATCTTCTCTTGTGAGTATCCCAATGCAGGCTTGCCGTTTGATGTTCACATGAAGTGCTTGTCCTCTAGTTACCGGACTGTTGGTAGGTTCCTGGTGCGGAAGGAGTTTGTGCCTTTGTACACAAAAATATGGAGGAAGTACAGCCACATTGCTACTAGGAATGTGGTGCAACATTGTTCATCTTCTTTGGTCACTACAGTGAACTTTCTTCTGCCCATGGTTGCAGAGATGGAAAATACATCCATTCATAACGTTGCTGAATCAATTGTTGAAAAGTGGGAAAACATGGTATCTACCTGTGAATCGATGGGTTTCAACGTGAGCTGGTTGCGGCAGCGCCTTGATATTATCAAAGTTGATCGAGCTGGTATCATTGCCAATGTTGTTCCTGATGCGAAAGCTATCTTGGAGGAGGAAAAATCCTTGGCTGCTGAATCTGAGAAGGTGGAACATGCGATCCAAAAATTGAAGAGTAGGACCGAAAGGTATCAGGATAGGCTGAAAATGATGCTTTCAAGGGATTACAACTTGTTGGATGGCCTTTTCTGAGCCATACTTATGTCTTATTTTTTTTTGAATAAGTAGGCGTGAGATCGTTTGGCCGTTTTTTTTTTTTTGGGTTTTGAACATTTTTTGGAAAATGAATTGCATTGGTTTCTGGTAAGCAGATGGAGTTTACATTAATATGCCTTAAATAATGAAAACTTTGATAACTCAGATGTGAGAGAAATGAATAATGCCTGATTGGCTGTGTCATGAGGCGGCGAGAGAGAGATGGGACATTGGTCAGGCGTAATATGCCTTGAGCCATTTTCCGTTGATGACTGTTTCTAATTGCCTCCATCTTCCTTAACAATCTTGTAGTACCCGCTGTTATAGGCTTTGGTGATCACGTAAGAACCTTCCCATTTTGGTGAAAATTTTGGTGCGGACATGTCTTGCTGAATGTGATTCGCGGTCTTTAATACAAGATCTCCTATTTGAAAGACTCGAGGTTTTACAGCTTTATTGTGAGCCCTGGAGATCCTCTTTCTATACGCCTGAGCATGCTTTTCCGCATTAATTCTCATGGAATCTAAAGTGTCCAACTCCGCTATTCTGGAGTTTGACACTTCGGTCTCATTCCATTGGACTCCACTCGCAGCTGCAATTCTGGCCAACGGGATTTTGATCTCTGCTGGGTGGATTGCGTCAGCACCATAGACAAGTGAATAAGGAGAAACTCCAGTAGAGCTCCTAGGTGCCGCCCGGTATGCCCACAGCGCCATAGGTAGTTGTTCGTGCCACGTCCTAGGATTGTCATGCACTGTTCGACTAAGAATTCGAATCAAAGTCTTGTTGGTGATCTGGGCTTGTCCATTCCCCTGAGGGTAGTAAGGAGTAGAGAAGACCTGTTTAACTCCATATTCTTCAAGCAACTCTTGTACTTGCTTGTTGGCAAAGGGGGTACCATTATCAGTAATGATGTGCTTAGGTACGCCAAACCGACAAATGATGTATTTCTTAATGAATGCTGCAATTATCGCTCCAGTGGTTCCTCGAAGAGGGATATCTTCGACCCATTTAGTAAAGTACTCCGTTGCGGTTATGATGTACTCATGCTGCTTTGACGATGGTGGATTGATTTTCCCAATAATATCAAGTCCCCAGCTATAGAAAGGCCACAGACTACTTACTGAATGAAGGGGAGTACAAGGCGTGTGGATGAGATTCCCATTAGTTTGACATTCATGACATTTCTGGACAAACGCCGCTGCATCATCCTCCATAGTTGGCCAGTAATACCTTTCGTGCACTTGGAGAAATAACTTCTTCTTCCCTTGGTGTTCACCTTCATGCATTTCTTTCAGCATAGTCGGAATTTCAGATTTTTCTAAACATCGTAACAGGTCTCCTCCAAAGCTTTTGCGGTATAGGATTCCCTCATGAAACACGAATCTTTTGGCCCTTTGCTTCATCTTGGCTGCGTCTTTCTTGTCGGCAGGCAACACAACGTCACGGAGATAGTTTACGTATGGTTCTCGCCAGTCCCCAGCATATCCAATATTAAAAACCTCTAATTGATGTGGCGTCACCTGGCAATTGGAGCAAGATCCTTGAAGCGCTCGGGATTGGGTTTCCATATCTGGCCAGTAGTAGCCAAGGCGTTGAAGACGTCGGTAAAGAGTCACAACTAACGTTTGTCCACAAATTTCGCCATGAATACGGTTAAGTTGCAGCTGTGCTTCTTTGTCTCCGAGGCATCTTGACAGGGATCCATCTGGGTTTCGGTGGTATAATACTCCATAAAGCATGAAGAAGCTTTGTAGGGTTTTGAGACTAACCTTCCCTTGGGAAAGTGAAACGTTAATCTCTTGAATGATTGGAGTTCTCCAATCATTGACTTCAGTATCCTTGGAATGTGAAAGCCATGTTGACGCCACGGTCCGTCTCTTCACTATCAGAGTTTCTTCCAATCCTTCGAACTGCAACTTTTAGGCTAACGTAGCTAGGCAATAAGCGTGTTTGTTGTTGTTGCGGCCAATATGGGTTATGGTCGCATCAGCAAAGTAGTTCAGAAGCTTTTGCGTCTCGGATCTATAAGGGGCTAGTGTTACCTCTTTGAGTGAGTATACTCAATTCATATGGTTGACTAGTAGTTTGGAGTCGCCTCTTACTTCTAGGTGTGTGGCTCCTGCTCGTTTGGCAAGTGACAATCCTATGAGGAAAGCTTCATATTCTGCTGAGTTGTTGGTGCACTGAAAGTCTAGCTTGAAAGAATGCGAAAAGACTTCACCAGTTGGAGACACCAGACTATACCCGCTCCTCCAGTATTACTGCTAGGGGTAGCAGATCCATCGAAATATAATAGCCACGCTTCTTCTTTGATAAAAGAGATTTCTGTAAATTCCCCAGGAAGGTCATCATGTAGTGCGGTGGTACCTTCTCCCGGGAATGCCGCTAGCAAATCCGCCACTGCTTGTCCTTTAATATCCCGCGAAGGAGTGCACGTTATGTCAAGCTCCGACATTTGGAGCATCCATTTTGCCGGCCTGCCTATCAAGGATGGTTTTGAGAGCAAGAACTTAACGAGATCGACTTTGGCTATGAGTACTACTTTGTTTGACAACAGATAGTGTCTAAACTTCTAAATAACATGAATTAGGGCCAGGCACGCTTTTTCTGCCTTAGGATACCTGAGTTCAGCATCCCTTAAAATACGACTGAAGTAGTATATAGGGTGTTCAATCCCCTCATCATCTTCTTAAGCAAGGAGGGCTTTAACAGCAGCATCGCTGGAAGCGGTGTAGAGGCACAACGGCTTCCCTTGTATGGGAGATTTCATAACAGCCTGCGATGATAATATTTGTTGAATCTTCCAAAAGGATTCTTGTTGTGGCGTGGTCCAAACAAATCTTGCTCCCTTTTTCAGCAATGGGGTGAATGAAGCGATAAGCTGGGCCAAACCAAGTATAAAACGCAGAATGTAGTTTACTTTGCCCATGAATCTCTGGAGTTCTTTCACAGTTTGCGGAGGGGGCATTGTGAGGATGTCTTGGGTCTTGGTCGGATCAACCTTGATTCCTTCAGCAGTGACTTGGAATCCTATAAATTTTCCAGAAGAAACCCCAAAAGCACATTTCAAAGGGTTCATCTTTAGTTTGTATTCACGACACCTTTCGAACACCTGCCGTAAAACGTCTGTATGGTCCTCTCGAGTTTTCGATTTGACCACTATGTCATCCACATAATCTTTAACTTGCTTGTGCATCATGTCGTGGAAAATTGTAGTCATGGCGCGTTGATAGGTGGCGCCAGCATTTTTCAAACCAAAGGGAATCACAGTATAATAAAAGTTTCCAAGGGGAGTTCGAGAAGCTGTCTTACTTGCATCATGTTCGTACATCTTTATATGATTGTAGCCGCTGTACCCATCCATGAAGGAGAACATGAAATGTCAATATTGGGAAGGGAAAAATCGTCCTTGGGGCAGCATTTGTTCAGATCTCTGAAGTCGACGCAACACCTGATTTGACCGCTTTTCTTCTTCACATGAACCATATTGGTCAAACAGGTGGGATGGTGAATGGGTTTGATGAAGACGGCCGCTAGTAGCTTGTGAATCTCGATCTTGATTTGTTCCTCTACATCATGCCTGAATTGCCTTGGAGCTTGCTTGACCGGTTTGGATCCGGGTATTACATGCAGATGATGAGTGACAAGTTTTTCATCCAGGCCGGGCATTTCCTCGTATGTCCATACGAATATGTCTTGGTACTCCTTAAGAAGATAGATAAGTTTTGTGCGTTCATCTACACACAGAGCCGAACTGATGAAGATAGGCCTTGGAGATTCCTCATTTCCGATGTTGACGATTTCGAGCTCATCTGTAGTGGAGTCGGTGCCATATTGCAACTACCGTGGAGCGTCTGGTACTTCTCTCGCGGCGCGTCATTCTGGCTACATTCCATTGGGCGGAGAGACTGGGTGGCAGTCTCCCCTTTTAATTGCTAACAGCAGCGCCGATATACGGTCTTCCCTTTTTGGTCACGACTCGCCACAAAATCCCGCTCCACTGGCCTCCAGTTGGTGGTGAAACTGTTGATTTGAGGACGATCATCGTTTGAGGAGTCAGTCCCCAGTTCTAGGATTTTCGGAACAGAGGAGCCGCCCAAATCTGATGTCAACCTGACGAGGAAACTGAGGATATTGTTTATCGTCTCCTTCAACAGATCCATGTTCCTTGTGTGAATTCCTTATACTCGCGCCAACTCGATCAAGGTTGGGATTTCGCCCGCGTCAGGTATGGCGCTTGGGGTAGAAACATTACCATTTGCAAGATTTTGGCCGGCGCCTTGAGTTGTCGAATTAATCCTAAGACCAACCATCTTTGTGAAAATTCTTGCAAAATGAAATGAAAATGATAAATTGGCTTTGTAACCAAGAGATTAATCTCCCACTGTGGTCTCCAGTTGTTTTGGGGTAAAAACTGATTCTGCTTGAAATGGTAAATTTGGGTGTGCCACCAAGAAACGAATCCAAACCCTAAACAAATGCACTGCACGGGAGTACTTTAGATTCGAGAGATCAATCTGTATAATTCCGGCCTAAACCAAGAAATGGCCGTTCCAGACTTGCTTCGATCACAAAGTGAATGGGAAGGGTTGATCTTAGGGAGGGAAGCGAAGAAGGTGTTGAGATCAAAATATTGAATTTTGAAGGTGTGGTTGTTTTATGACTTGTGTCAGAATATGGAACTGGCTTGCGGAATGTAAGCTATCAGTTCTTGGTATTTTTCTGGATACTATGTTGTTAACCAAAACTCTGTTGTTCGTCGAAATAGGTTGAAAACCTATTATACAAGTCATTGAGCACCCTTGATCTCGTAGGAAGTGGAGACAGTTAAGTAGTGGAGAAGTGGGGTTGTGTAGAAGTGGTTTACCATCACGTTCCCATTGTGAGGGGAAACTGGTCAGCCTTACACCCACTATCCTCTTACTGCTATTTAACCATCTGCTCTTTCCTGACACTTTCTTGTAATGGGAGCATTGCACGCCGCACGCTGTAAACCGCCAGACCAATACCCTAATGAGTATCCTCCAGTTTGTGACATGTTTGATGTCTCGAGTGTTTCGTGGAAAAATGTGCAAAAAGTTACTGAGTGGGTCTAATGTGCAAGACCTAGTTATTCTGACCAATCGCACGCAAGCTAGGCAGCATAGTGGCGCCTGCACAGTGGCAATGTGGCGCCTGTTAGTGGCACAATGGCAATGTGGCGCCTGTTAGTGGCTAAATGGCGAGGTGATGCCTTCCAATGGTGTAGTGGCAAGGTGGCGCATGCCAATGGCGTAGCGGTCAAAGTGGCGCCTGCTACATCTTGGCATATTGGTGTTGGATCCAAATATGGCTTAATGATATTAGCTCTAGTTGCCACATCGAACTTAATGCCTAGGTGATGCTATTTGGCATGGGGCGGCGTAATGGCCTTGGCAAAATTAGGGTTTGGCATATCAAAACCCTAAGTGGCGCGGCGCGGCGACATCTTGGCAAATACTGCCTTGGCCGTTTTTATCAAAGATACCATGGCAAGGCCATAACGTGGGCATGTCCATGGACGATCATGGGTAATCATAATATGACGCGGGCGCCATTCTTTAGGGTCTCCTGGGTCCCACATGTCTTATGGCATGTTGTGGGCCCAGAGTGGCATAATTGGGCCATGACTAGAAAAATAGGGTTTACCTTTGGTTTGACCAAAGCCATTGGAATATTGCTGCCGCGGAATGGCATGGCCTGCCAATTGGCATACTGGCGCAATTTGGAAGGTTGGCTCGCCAATTGGCATGGCTCTTGTGATGATTACCAGGCGCGGTTTTGGATGGTTTGTAGATGATCCCAATGATTGGACGCAGAATGCAGCAACGGTGTTGGCACGCTGTTTGTGGTGGCATGGCGATGCCTATTTGGGTGCGTTGGCGAGCGGCTAAACTTAATAAATCAAGTGGCCAAATCTTACGGCCATGATTGTTTTTTGGAGACTGGCTTGGGCCGTCTATATTAGATTCCTAATGGAATTAGGCGCATCGATCCACCAACTTCCAATATTTATTAAAAGTGTGTGTGGCGGGTTTTGAGCGATTTGATTGGTTGATGGGAGAAGGGGCCGGCAAGAGAAAGATGGAGTGTGGCCAACGGCCACAGGCGGCGCCCATTGGAGAGAATTGGCCGGCTATGTGGCGTGGCCGCGCCTCTTTCGTCATTGCTCCTATTTGCCACAGTTCCTCTTTTGTTTCTTATTTTCTGGTATGACTTTGCCCCCACTAGCTCCGTGGAGGATCAGTTTCCTAGTTTACCTAGGTTTGGCCTCGACTAATAGGGTTCGAGATATTTGCACACGACGCAAAAGACCTAATGTTTGCAAATTAATTAGCCCGAAAACTTGAATCTTGTGAGTTATCACAAAATTGAGCAAATTTAACAAATTTTGTGTGTTGACACAAAATTATTTTTATTCTCAGATAGCAGTTAGCGCGTCTTATGATTGAGCATTTTCATGCAGACCTTAATTTTGATACTTCGGAAAATTCATGCTACTCAGCTGCGAGCAAACACTAATTGTCATGTCATACCAATACTAAGGGTTCAGCTGGGGAACATAGCATAATAAAATACTCAATAAACCATACACTAATGAGTAGTGCAGGCGAGAGTTTTACAGAATATTTGGGATTGTTGCTACATGCACCATTCTGAATAAATATACTGAATTGCTCAATACATGTGTGATTAAAGAGGCCCGGGCGCTCATTACTTTTAAATGGCTCAGTCCTTTTGCAGACGGCGCATTAAATACAGGGTTTTTTCAACTTTATCCCTGAACTAAAAACCACCATCAACACTAGGACACACCAAAAAGTAGTGTCAGGATACAAAGATCCCAGTTGCCAAGAGTTCCTCTTATATAGACTTCAAAGCATAGGTTGCTTTAGGTTTAATCTAAGATAGATTTGGGACCAAGCAAATAATATTAACCATTAGATGAAAAGTTTGAATCTAATTCACATAAACAAGATATACACTCTGGTTAGGTAAACCGTAACCGAACGTGTACAAAGACTATGTTCAATATGGTTAGCCGAAACTAGCCGGTTTGAACTTAAAAGCTTAATACTCATTTTCATGAACACAAAGACATTTATCTTGAGTCACAATCATGTGATCAAATGAGTCTAATGTTTTTAGAGAATTGATCGATTGCAAATCATCTCATAGAAATAATTTAATCGCATTTGAACACAATCGACATAGTTTGTAAATGCACAAAGTACAAACACATAAGTTCGTTCGTGAATCGGCAGAGTCATGGTACGCGGACCGGTTTGCAAACTTATGAGCAAAACCGAGTTCCGGAGTTGACAGAACTTTTTCATTTCACGTAGCGGTTTGCAAACTAAGGTGCAAAACTGAGTTTCGGAGTTGACAGAACTTTTTCAGTCTGCGAGCCAGTTTGGAAAACTTAACACTTTACCGGTTCCGAAGTTCACATAACCTTTTCAGATGAATACATAATAACATAATAACCTTCTCAGATGAATACAACCAAAAGATATCTCAAGTTTAAGGAAGATAGAGATACTACATAATAACTTATTCAGATGATTTCACATAGTAATAAAAACTTAGCGCTCATCCTAGGAGATTAAAAAGATCAAGCATCCCCTTTAAAATTCCACAGCCATGCACACTCCCCATAAAGATATAGCAATTAAGCACAAGTTCATTTAAGAGCTCCTCCCATTAAATTCAATTCCCAAGAGAACAACATGACCTTGCTTTTGTGAAAAAGAAGGATTTTGGCGGGCATAAACAAATCACCAGGATTTGTATCCAAAGTATCGACATAAATTAATCTTAAGGCCAGTTACGAACAAAGAGACAATTTTACGCGATTTTACTCAACATAAGAGAATCTTACAGAGTGTGTCAAGCAGCAAAAACACAAAAGTATGATCACAAGTAGATCAATACTGTGAGACAATTCTCAAATAGTTTGTTCTATTCCCCGTTTATAAATAAACATAATAGATATAACTTCTGAGCATATATGAAATATTGGCTGATTCACGAAAACGTAAAGGTATAATATTTCATAAGACTTTGCAATATATTAAACCAATAATGATTAAATACTACAAGTACTGCCATCATCTTACCTAAGAAACAAACTTGTAAAGAACAGACAAGTTGATCTGTTCTTAGAAGGAAAAATCAATCTTTTCCGCTAGGATTTACACCAAGATTGGCTACCAAAAGCGTATAAAAATATCTCCTTGACAAAGAAGAAGATGCACATATATATAAATATATAACTCATCAAGAATCGTGCATCATACGTTCAAATATAAACCACGGAGGTCACGAACATTCAAGCTATAACCGAGTTCAATAACACTCAAGACTTAAACTATGAATCATGATCAAAAGAGATTTAATGATCAAAGTTGTCTTAGAAGTGTTGGAGAGTGTTTTTATAATGCCAAACATATTATAAAAATAGTTTGTATGCATTTGAAAAATATTTGGCAGGAACCCAACCCTAAGGTATGAAAGAAATACCTAAAAGATAGTTCGTGACCCTCATGGTACATGTACCAGTATGCATACCATAGAGTCCAGGAACTTTTTAGTTTGTATACTGGTATGCAAACCCCCTTGGTTCACGAAATTCAAGTTTCCAAGGTATACGTACCTGTATGTGTACCCTCCTGTAGACGTCGATATTCGATAAGCTTGTTTTGCCCATAACTTCTTCGTCCGAACTCGGAATGACCTTATTCTTTTTGAATTCTCTTTGTAATTGTATTATCTTCAAGATGGTGATGATAAATCCTTAATTTGAATGAATTAAGCTTGGTGTTTGGCATGTCTCTTGATTTTGAGCATCTTTGATCCTTTTCGTCATACTTCTTCAACTTCTCATCGACTTGGGCACTTGGATACTTGCAATACTTCTCTACTTAGATATTTTTAGCCCTTTGTAGCTCCTTTTTGAATGATTCCCCTAATAGAGACAAATAAGAGAAAACAAGAGTAATAACAAGAATACATGCAAGAATAATATCCACCATGATATGTGCGCCCTAATTCTTTTGTTTTCCTCACCGTATTCATAATAGGGCATTTCTTGGTGAGGACACACTTTAACCACAATCAAGTTGTGTTGGGGTGAACAATGTCTTGCTCACCACAGGTGGTTGAAACAAACTTTTTCGCATCTATGGATTTTTCACCATCTATAGTTTTTGGCTTATTTCGTTTCTTCTTCCACCAATTCTTGCGTTTCACTTTTGGATTATCATAAAAGAGATCAATTTTAGACCCATTCATATCTAAATCCATCTTTCCCAATAAATTTTTAACTTCCAACATCATGGATTTTGCCTTTTCCATAGTCATCGAATTTTCTGGGAGATCATTCCTTTTCACACTCAATGCATCATTGACTTTCTTTGGTACCCACTTCTGAGTGTGTTTAGGAACAACCGGAACCTTCTTCCTGAAAAGACGAGGGTACCAAATAGACCACAATATTTTTGTTTCAACCTATAAGTCTTCTCCCGAACGTGATCGTCTATGGACAGAGTCGAGACAATACGACGATTCGGTTCACACTTCGTGTGATTATCTATGGATACGAGATCTAGACATTACAACAACAATATAACTTGTGTGATTGACTATAGATAAAAGATCGAGACAATACTACAACAAAGTGTGTTACTTGATAATAGGTTCGATAGTAACCAAACTCTATAGGATCACTATCAAGTAATGTGGAGTTAACATATATGTGTATTTTACTTTATTATAATGAACAATTACAATGCGGAAATCAAAGTAAAAGACACAGCAAGATTTTGTTAACGAGGAAACCGCAAATGCAGAAAAACCCCGGGACCTAGTCCAGTTTTGAATACTCTCAGAATTAAGCCGCTATACAAAATATTATACCAATACTACCCCTAGCTACTTAGTTTGCTCAGTATCCCTGCGCCTTCAACTTCTAGAGTCACGCACGTGAATGACAAGTCCTTTGGATCGTATTCCAAACAGCAAAGGAAGAATCTATTTGGTAACTACTTTAATCAATCTTGCTACAAGATTTAGATGATTCGTTGACAAGGGCTCTTATGTTTAATCTAATAAACTCCTTTGTCTGGTTAGATCAATCTAACTTTAACTACCGAAATAGTCAAGTATAGATTCGTACTCAATCGATATAGATCTCAAAGTGAAATATAGAGAATGCCGATCTCACGCAACTAATCAATCAGATCTATCAAAGATAAACTGATTCTAGTTAGATCCCAGTCGATCAAGGTTTGTGCACAGAATTCACAAGATACGAAAACTAATAAGAAATCTTCTTCGTCTTCAAATCTTCTTTTATCTTCAAAACATGCACAACACCACTTGAATCCTCTTGTGATCAATCACACACAGAACGGAGTCTGTTAACAATGGATTATCACAAGATGTCTTTAGATCCGAAAATGGTTCCAAAGATCACGTAAATACTTTGATTCAGTTGGAGTGAGCCTTATATCAGAAGAGAAGGTTCTCAAGAATAAACAAAATAGGTGCAATCAAAGTTTCAACAATCGTTAGTCAATAAAATCAATAATTTAAAACTACAATAACAATGAAATTATCTAGTTTCCCACCAACGTTACTCGCAGAGCTTCTTTATCCCACAGAAGTTTTTAAACGAGCGGTCGTAAGAGATTTCACCTAATTGTGATACTTTCCTCTCTGAATAGACGGCTCCACCAGAAACAACAAGAAATGAAGTTTGCCTGGGTCTTAGGATAGTTTGCTAGAAATGCAAACTTAGGTATTTATAGACCAAGGATGTTTGGACACCAAGGAATTTCCAAAACCGAAAGTATTCTCAAGATATGCAATGAATGGCAAAATTTGGTTTTCCCAATTCCAATAAATGCTTGTCCAATATTTCCGAAATATCTCAATAGAAAATCTCCAATTAGTAAATGCACATTACTAGTTTTTATTCTCTAGAGCTATGCATTAATTGTTGGTAATTAAAGCATATAAAATCAAAAACCTTAATTAAAAGATTCTTAATTTATTTCGGCACAAGATAACCTTGAGTTCCAAGGAATATCTTTGAACAATAAATGATAAGAGTTACTGCTCATGTTCAAAGTATGTTGACATCTTTTCACTGCAAATCCTTATTTCATATTTACATGGATTTGCATTCTTGGAATCGGTTATACTACACTTCCGTACAAGTTTAGAATTGGTTTGCATGTATTCAATGACTACTATGTGATTGATCAAATCACATACATGGGTTCAATCGGTTTTACCAATCACTAGGATCGGTTATACCTAAATATGGAATTACTTGTCATCGGTCACATCAGTCACTAGGATCGGTTACACCAGTTACAAGGATCGGCTCCATCTACACATTGTATTACTTGTGATCGGTCATACCAGTTACCAGGACCGGTTACGCCAATTATAAAGATCGGTCACACAACACTTATGATCGGTTACACCAATTACAAGGATCGATCATACCATCACATGGTGATTACTTTGGATCGGTTACACCAATTATCAAAACCGGTCATACCAAATCATAAGTCTAGGAATTGAGATTAGTTATACCAAGATACATAACCTGAGTTAAGATCGGTTATACTAACTGACACATATTGGTCATCCAAAGATTTACAATGAATAGCCGGACCAATAACCCTATTGATTTCCCTTTCGATTCACGAAACAAGTTCATGAATGTACTTCCTTTAAACAAATGTAAAACATTGTTTCTAAAAAAGCGGGGGTCAACAACCACACCTAATATTTCGTTTGGCAATTGAATAGACAAACTCCAATATACTTTCAAGAGAATCAACTAGACAGTCAGACTCAATCTAGAGAAAAGTATATCAAAGAGTTTTATATCTCTATCTCTTAATTCAATCCGCAATCAGCAAATAGGAATTTGCGAGCCCGATTGAATATAAGATGAATAACTTGAACGGTACCACAGACCAATGTTCAGGATCAATCAATTTCAATCAACAACCAAAGGTTGGATTTCCCAATTGATCGATTCAACGCACAACCTGTGATATTTCAATTATATAAAAAAATATAATGCGGAAAAGAAATAACACAGACACCAGAAGTTTTGTTAATGAGGAAACCGCAAATGCAAAAAAAAAAACCAGGACCTAGTCCAGTTTTGAACACCACACTGTATTAAGCCGCTACAGACACTAGCCTACTACCAATGAACTTCGGACTGGAATATAGTTGAACCCTAATAAATCTCACACTGATTCAAGGTACAGTCGTGCACTTGATTCCCTTAGCTGATCTCACCCACAACAAGGTGTTGCTACGACCCAAAGTCGAAGACTTGATAAACAAATTTGTCTCACACAGAAAAGTCTATTGGAATAGATAAATCTGTCTCCCACAGAAATACCAACGAGTTTTGTTCCGTCTTTTGATAAATCAAGGTGAACAGGAACCAATTGATATACCGGACTTATATTCCCGAAGAACAGCCTAGAAATATCAATCACCTCACAATAATCTTAATCGATTAACGAAACAAGATATTGTGGAATCACAAACGATGATACGAAGATGTTTGTGACTACTTTTCAATCTTACCTATCAGAGATAAATCTCAAGCAAATCTTAACAAAGATAATACTCAATCACGATAGTAAAAGTAAGATTAGAACACGCAACTACATGGAAAATAGTTGGGTCTGGCTTCACAATCCCAATGAAGTCTTTAAGTCGTTAACCTACAGGGTTTCGTGAAAAACCTAAGGTTAAAGGAGAATCGACTCTAGATTATGCAACTAGTATCACACAGAAGGTGTGGGGATTAGTTTTCCCAGTTACTCGAGTTCTCCTTTATATAGTTTTTAAATCAGGGTTTGCAATCTTAGTTACATTGGTAACAAAGAATTCAATATTCATCGTTAGATGAAAACCCAAGCTAATATCTTTCAACGGTTAGATCGAACTTAGCTTGTTATACACAAATGAAATGTACCCTCATTTAGGTTTATATAACTGTACCTAAACGTGTACACCATGTTGGCTCAACAGTAGTTAACCGAGGTTACCTATATGAACACTCTCATATCAACCTTATTCATCTTAACCATAACTAGTTCAAATGACTCAAATGAAACTAGTTAAAGAGTTGTTCAATTGCTATATTCTCATAGAAGTATACAAGAACACAATTGAAGCAAAATCGGTTTGATTCACTCGAATCAATTCATGAACATTATAGCCACGGTTTGCAAAGAACGCGTTCCTTATTATATAAATGTATTTGTTCACAACAAAACCGATTTTAGAACTTTAACCATTCAAGTATGCAAACGGGTACGCATACTTGAATAGCCGTACCAAGTTTGGTTTTCGCCAGTATGCGAACGGGTACGCATACCTCCAAACCCAGCAGAAAATTACGGTCACAAACCTACGCTAGTATGCATAGGGGTACACGCACTTAGGTTCCTGGACTTTTCAAACCAACAGGTACGCATACGGGTATGCATACTATGGTTCCCGGACATGGATCACATATATGCAAGAGTGCACAACATGTTTATAATCAATTGTTGGTTAAGTGTTCTAAACTCTTATTTCAATCATTGAAACTTTCTTGGAGGATGACAATAGCCGTTTTCACACACTATTAGCATCAAAGAAATTTTCAAGTTATTGAAATAATCATAACGAAACATTCCAAGTCTACACCAAATGATTGTATCACACAAACCATGTAAGATGTTACTCGGTGGTTTTCACATGATCATTTTTTTACTTTCGTTAAGAATATAAGATGAACTTGGTTGAAGCGAAAGCTTACCAACACATATTTCGAGAAATATGTAAGCGAGTTAAACTCAGCTCGAAATCTCAAATGTGCATAATTGAAAACCATATAGTAGTACGACTTATGTCTCAATATAGGACATAGAGTAAAAATAGACTTTCCAAGTGATAGATGAGTTTTAGTCTCCATATACCTTTTGTTGATGAAGTTCCACAAGCTCGCCTTAGTAGTTCTTCGTCTTCATTTGATGAACGTCGTGAAGTCTAATGCTCAACTACATAATCTATCCTAGTCTGATACATCACTATAAGTAGATTAGAAATCAAGACTTATAGTTTTGATCACTAACATTGACAAACAAGCTTGAGATAGCAACGCTTGCGAGTTCGACCGAGCAGTGCTCTAATAATCTCCCCCTTTGTCAATTTTAGTGACAAAACTATCAATACATATGGATTAAAAAATAAATAAACTTTGTAGCTTCTCATCCAAATGCTTGATCTCCTTGGTTCTTCAACATTACTCGAAATCTTCGTCACTTCCAAGTACTCCAATGATTCCAAATGTGTTCAACTCCGCATCATTGTTGTTGATGATCCGTAGCTATAACAATGAGAAAACAGTTGCTCTCAATCATTTTTATACAGTGTCATAGTATCACTATACAGCATCAAAGTCCAATTGTTTCACAACTTTGACAACAATACTATGGTGATATGTATCACTCCCCCTTATTCAATACTTCATCTCACAATGAAAACCACTCCTCCTTACATAATGATCCGTAAACCATATGTATTTGTAGTGTGAACTACACATTAATTCTCCCCCTTTTTGTCAATATAAATTGGCAAAGGTACGAAAACTAGTGGGATCCTCATGAAATTTTCACAGAGATACTTCATGACCAAAAGAGAATAACATACCAACTTGTATCGATGATTTCACATAGTCGAAACTTAGTGTATTCATCAAGGAGTTTATAAGGATACAAGATAACTCCTACAATATTCCACAGCCACACTCCCCACAAAGATTTGGCAATTAAGCACAAGTTCAATTAAGAACTCTCCCCCATAAAATGTCATTCTCGAAAGAACAACTAGAGCGACCTTACTTTTACAAGAAAAGAAGGATTTCTTTGGACATCACTAAGATACTTAACAGAAGTTCAACTACTCGAAACAAATGCAGAATTGAAGTAACACTTAAACTGGAATTCCAAACTCAATTGCCCAACAGATCGAAATAGGTGCAGGGGAAAGAATTTTGGAAAGACTAATGAAACAAAACAACACCAATAGACTTCCGTAGGTGTTGAAATGCAGCAGTATCTAATGGTTTGGTGAGAATATTAGCCAATTGTTGTTCGGAAGGCACAAATTCCATATTTATGATACCATTTTCATAAAGATCTCGAATAAAATGGTACCTTATATCAATGTGCTTAGTTCTTGAGTGCTCAACGGGATTCTCAGTGATTCGAATCGCGCTGGAGTTGTCACAAAAAATCTTCATTATTCTAGTATCAATTCCATAATCAGCAAGCATTTGTTTCATCCAGAGAAGTTGAGTACAACATGAGCCTGCAGCATTATATTCTGCTTCACATATAGACAGGGATTGTGAATTTTGTTTCTTGCTATGCCAAGCCACAAGATTCAATCCTACATAATAGAAATCCCCTGATGTACTTTTTCTGTCTTCCACACATCCTACCCAATCAGCATTTGAATAGGCAGACAGATCAGTGTTAGTATCAAAAATATAAGATACACCATACCCAAAGGTGTGATTGACGTATCGTATGATCCTTTTTGCAGCTGCAAGATGGGATTCCTTTGGATTTGCCTGAAACCTAGCACATCAACCAATACTAAAAGCAATATCAGGTCTAGTGGCTGTAAGATATAAAAGGCTTCCAATGATAGATTGAAAGAGTTTTTGATCCACATTTACACCTTTTTCATCTCTATGTAGTTTACCCGTGGTAGGCATAGGAGTCAATTTTGGAGTTGACTTATCAAGACCGAATCTTGTGACAAGATCCCTTGCATATTTTTCTTGAGATAAGTAAATTCCATCCTTGTGTTGTTGAATTTGTAATCCCAAAAAGAATTTTAATTCACCAACATTGCTCATTTCAAACTTCTTTCCTAGAGAGACTTGAAAATCTTTTGTAAGTTTCTCAGATGTTGATCCATAGATGATATCATCTACAAAGACTTGAGCGATAACAACATCTTTTCCACTCCATTTGGTAAACAACGTTTTATCAGCTCCACCTCTCGAAAAACCATTCCTAAGAAGGGAAGTAGTCAGCTTTTCGAACCAGGCGCATGGTGCTTGTTTTAACCCATATAATGCCTTATTTAGCTTAAGGACATGATCTGGGAAATCGGGGTTTTTTAATCCCTTAGGTTGAGCGACATAGACCTCTTCCTTTAAATTTCCATTTAGGAAAGCGGATTTAATGTCCATTTGAAACAGCTTAACCTTAAGAAAACAAGCATGAAATAATAACAACCGAATGGACTCAAGGTGTGCCACAGGAGCAAAGGTTTCGTCAAAGTCGATTCCTTCAATCTGTGAATATCCCTGAGCGAAAAGTCTAGCTTTGTTTTTGACAATGGTACCTAATTCATTAGACTTGTTCTTGAATATCTATTTAGTACCAACAATATTGATATTGGGGGGACAAGGTACGAGCTTCCATACATCTTGTCTTTGGAACTGATTTAACTCTTCATGCATTGCTTTCACCCAAAAGGGATCGCTAAGAGCTTCATCAATGTTTCTTGGTTCTACTTGCGATAGATAACAACCAAAATTGCAAATATTTTGAAGTTGTCCTCTCGTCTTAGCTGTAAAATCTTTCCCCCCAATAATACTATTAGTATCATGATTTCTTTGAACCCAGAGATGCCGCGGAGGGGCACGTTCTTGTTCAACAGGAATAGCCTGACTAGGAATTTTCTCCTCATCACTAGAAATATTAGGATCAGTAACTGTTAGAACAACTTCTACTGAATCTGGGATTTCTTTGACTTTCTCAATTGTCTCGGTTGGAAGCAATTCAGTAGGAGAGTCATCACGACGAAAATTACTTAGTTCATCAATGATAACATTTGCAGTTTCCATCATGACTTGGGTTCTGAGATTAAAAACTCGGAAACCACGACTATCAGATGCATAGCCAATAAAAATACCTTCATCGCTTTTTGAGTCAAATTACCCTTTCTGTTCACGGTCCTTTAGAATGTGGCACTTACTGCCGAACACTCTAAGATAGTGCAAGTTGGGTTTCTTACTGTACCACAACTCATAGGGAGTGTTTAAGGTTTTTGACCATAAGTAAACACGATTGATCAAGTAACAAGCTGTAAAAACAGCCTCTCCCCAAAACCTTAACAGTAAGTTTTTGTTATGGAGCATTACCCTTGCCATAACCTGAATGTTCATGTTCTTCCTTTCTGCAACTCCATTAGCTTGTGGAGTAATGGGTGGAGAGTATTGTTGAGAGATCCCCAGAGAATCACAGTATTCAAATACTTTGGTGTCTTTGAATTCCGTGCCACGATCGCTTCTAATTTTCTTTAGTTTGCGACCTTGTTCAGTCTGGATTCTATTAACAATAATCTTGAATTCACTGAGGGTTTCATTCTTGTGAGCCAAAAAAGCCACCCAAGTGAATCTGGTGTAATCATCTACCATAACTAAAGCATACTTCTTTCCAGCTACAGTAGGTTGTTGAATTGGGCCGAAGAGGTCCATATGAATTAAATCAAGTGGAGCTTTAGTGAGAATATCTCGAGATGATTTATGTGGAACTTTCGTTTGTTTACCCTTTTGACAGGCACCACATACACCTTCAACCTTAGTATTGATTTTGGGAACACCTCTAACAAGTTCTTTGTTAATGATCTTAGTTAGAAGACGATAATTGATGTGACCAAAACGCTCATGCCAAAGTTGTGTAGATTCCACCTTAGTCAAATTGCAACAATTACTAAACTGAGTACCCAACAGATAACAGTTATTTTTTCCACGTGATCCTTGAAAAATCACTTTTCCAGAATTGTCTACAATGTTATATCCATTAGCATTGAAGACAACCTTATGGCCTTTGTCACAGATTTGACTACCCAAAAGAAGATTAGAAGTTATACCTTTAACGTATACTACATCATGAATTTCAGGAATGCCAGGTAATTTGATAGTCCCCTTCTTGCTTATGTAGCAACAGCTCCCATCACCGAATGTTATTGGCCCACCATCAAAATCGTTTGTGTTAACAAACCACGAGAGATCTCCAGTCATATGCATGCTACATCCACTATCAAGAAACCATTGAAAGGGTGATGTTGGTTTCAGAGCAAAAGCTCACATACTAGCACTACTGACCATATTAGGCTTTCTTGTTAGTATTGAATGTCTTTTAAGAGCAGACAAAAGTTGTACAATATTCTTATGAAGATTATGTGCAACATTTAATCTTTTTCTAAAAGCCAAACATACATGTTGAAAGTGATCATAAGAACCACAGAACAAACATGTACCAACATCTTTACTCTTGTTCGAAGAGTTCTGAGCACCTTCAGTTTTCACAAAGCCTAAGCCTCGCTTATCACCTGACATACGGCAATTCTTCAACGAAGAATTAGAGGAGTTACTAAAATCCATTGAAGATGACTTTAAAGATTTTAAATCCTTAAGTTTTGCAATTTCTGCAACAAGATCAGAGTTGATCCGGATTTGTTCATCCAACTTCTTTTGGAGATCAACAACCTCTACAGAATGCTCTCGAAGCTAAGATTTTTTTATATAAATCTCGCAATGAAGTCCATCAATTTTCCTTATCAATCGATGTGTTTATAGACAAAGATTATTAATGAAATTTTTTAAATTAGGATTCTCAACCATATCGATGGTTTCTAGAGCACGCTCGAAGTTGAGTTTATCCATTTCTGGTGAAGCGTTTTTAGAGAAAAAATCGTCCATATTCAGATCGCTACAAACACAGACTTATGAGGTCTTTAATGTGTTTGCCTGCTCTGATACCAATTGAAAAAGAGGGGGTCCACAACCACACCCAATATTTCGTTTGGAAATCTGAATAGACAAACTCCAATATACTTTCAAGAGAATCAACTAGACAGTCAGACTTAATCTAGAGAAAAGTATATCAAAGAGTTTTATATCTCTATCTCTTAATTCAATCCGCAATCAGAAAATAAGAATTTGTGAGCCCGATTAAATTTTATAAGAGGAATAACTTGAACGGTACCAAAGACCAATGTTCAAGGATCAATCAATTTAAATCAACAACCAAAGGTTGGATTTATCAATTGATCGATTCAACGCACAATCTGTGATATTTCAATTATATAACAAAATATAATGCGGAAAATAAATAACACAGACACCAGAATTTTGTTAACAAGGAAAACCGCAAAAACAGAAAAACCACGGGACCTAGTCAAGTTTTGAACGCCACACTGTATTAAGCCGCTACATACACTATCCTACTACCAATGAACTTCGGACTGGAATGTAGTTGAACCCTAATCAATCTCATACTGATTCAAGGTACAGTCGTGCTCCTTACGCCTCTGATCCCAGCAGGATACTACGCACTTGATTCCCTTAGCTGATCTCACCCACAACCAAGAGTTGCTACGACCAAAAATCGAAGACTTGATAAACAAATCTGTCTCACACAGAAAAGTCTATTAGAATAGATAAATCTGTCTCCCACGGAATTACCTACGAGTTTTGTTTCGTCTTTTGATAAATCAAGGTGAATAGGAACCAATTGATATACCGGACTTATATTCCCGAAGAACAACCTAGAAATATGAATCACCTCACAATAATCTTAATCGATTAATGAAACAAGATATTGTGGAATCACAAACGATGATACGAAGATGTTTGTGACTACTTTTCAATCTTACCTATCGGAGATAAATCTCAAGCAAATCTTAACAAAGATAATACTCAATCACGATAGGAAAAGTAAGATTAGAACACGCAACTACAGGGAAAATAGTTGGGTCTGGCTTCACAATCCCAATGAAGTCTTTGAGTCGTTAACCTACAGGGTTTCGTGAAAAACCTAAGGTTAAAGGAGAATCGACTCTAGATTATGCAACTAGTATCACACAGAAGGTGTGGGGATTAGTTTTCCCAGTTACTAGAGTTCTCCTTTATATAGTTTTCAAATCAGGGTTTGCAATCTTAGTTACCTTGGTAACAAAGAATTCAATATTCACCGTTAGATGAAAACCCAAGCTAATATCTTTCAACGGTTAGATCGAACTTAGCTTGTTATACACAAATGAAATGTACCCTCATTTAGGTTTATGTAACCGTACCTAAACGTGTACACCATGTTGGCTCAACAGTAGTTAACCGAGGTTACCTATATGAACACTCTCATATCAACCTTATTCATCTTAACCATAACTAGTTCAAATGACTCAAATGAAACTAGTTAAAGAGTTGTTCAATTGTTATATTCTCATAGAAGTATACAAGAACACAATTGAAGCAAAATCGGTTTGATTCACTCGAATCAATTAATGAACATTATAGCCACAGTTTGCAAAGAACGCATTCCTTATTATATAAATGTATTTGTTCACAACAAAACCGATTTTAGAACTTTAACCATTCAAGTATGCAAACGGGTACGCATACTTGAATAGCCGGACCAAGTTTGGTTTTCCCCAGTATGCGAACGGGTACGCATACCTCCAAACCCAACAGAAAATTCCGGTCACAAACCTACGCCAGTATGCGTACGGGTACACGCACTTAGGTTCCCGGACTTTTCAAACCAACAGGTACGCATACGAGTATGCATACTATGGTTCCCGGACATGGATCACATATATGCAAGAGTGCATAACATGTTTATAATCCAATGTTGGTTAAGTGTTCTAAACTCTTATTTCAATCATTGAAACTTTCTTAGAGGATGACAATAGCCGTTTTCACACACTATTAGCATCAAAGAAATTTTCAAGTTATTGAAATAATCATAACGAAACATTCCAAGTCTACACAAAATGATTGTATCACACAAACCATGTAAGATGTTACTCGGCGATTTTCACATGATCATTTTTTGACTTTCGTCAAGAATATAAGATGAACTTGGTTGAAGCGAAAGCTTACCAACACATATTTCGAGAAATATGTAAGCGAGTTAAACTCAGTTCGAAATCTAAAATGTGCATAATCGAAAACCATATAGTAATATGACTTATGTCTCAATATAGGAGATAGAGTAGAAATAGATCCTTTCCAAGTGATAGATGAGTTTTAGTCTCCACATACCTTTTGTTGATGAAGTTCCACAAGCTCTCCTTAGTAGTTCCTCGTCTTCATTTGATGAACACCGTGAAGTCTAATGCTCAACTACACAATCTATCCTAGTCCGAGACATCACTATAAGTAGACTAGAAATCAAGACTTATAGTTTTGATCACTAACATTGACAAACAAGCTAGAGATGGCAACGCTTGCGAGTTCGACCAAGCAGTGCTCTAACAGTTTCCTAGGATGAAATCTTCACCATAACCCATTTACATAATCATAACACTATATACAAGATTATGTTGATGTCATATCTACGAAGTTCAAAAGATAAGCATTATACTTCGTAGTCTAATTCCTTAATATTATGATCATACTATTATGATCATGTCACATCATTAGAGTATTATACAATATGTATAGTATATATATCTTCACAGTTATGTTTTCAATATAGCACGGCTTGAAAGACATGTTAGGAATGAAACAGTTCAAGTCAATATTACTAAACTCAAGTGGAAGGATGATGTCGTCATTGTAGTTCGTTACTTCTTCACATTCTTCAGGTCTTCGGAGTAATACTTATATGTCTCAACATTCCTAGACTTTCTAGTCTAACCTAAATGAAGTTGACTCTAGTATTTAATCAAGCGACTCTATATCAGTTTTGATACTAAAATATGACAACCAAACTTGGCATACCAACGTTTGGTGAGTTCAACCGAGCTTTGCTCCAACACTTCCCATTATATTTTTCAAGGTTTTTCGAAAGAGAAATGGATTGACTATTCTTTTGCAAGTTTGTCTTTCTTCAATTGGGAGCATCGGATCTTGTCTTCGTCTTTACAAAGTTAACCTTTTGATAATCATTAGAATTGTGAAAAGGATTTGTATGACGTTTATAGACAAATCTTGGTTTATCACAGCACTGATTCCTTTGCCTAAAGGTTGGACAGTTACAACCTGTAATATCAAGGGGATTAACCTTAAGATATGATCTAGGTTTCATAACTTCTTGTGGTACCCAAACAAGAACATCGTGAAGTTTCTCATTCCTTATACGAAAACGACATCCCCTTTGTAGGTGACCTTTATTTCCGTAATAATAGCAAACATAAGGAATGTTCTTACCTGGATTCATGTGTGTTGGCCTTGGAGGTTGATATATTTTTCTCTTTCGAACCTTAACTTCCGGTGTAGGTATTTCACTTTTTCCATCACTGGAAACCTTTGGTTGAGAATAATCACTAGCCTTGACAAATTTTACCTTTTTGCTAATACTTGGAGCATCTATTTTATTATAGCCCAATCTTAGCATAGTGGTTAATTTGTTTGAACTAGTATTGAATTTTTTCAAGTCCTCTTCCAACATCTTGATTTTATCAAGAGCGACAACTAAATAAGTCTCAAGGCATTTTTCTCTGTCTTCAAAACTAATTTGTTGAGAGTTAATCCTTGCTTCAGATTCTGCAAGTTTCTCTTCCAATAAAAAGTATTTTTGATAAAGATTATCACATTCAAGTGACTTCTTACGTAGGTCTTCCTCAGAATCTTTGAGGATCGATTCGTCAGAGCGATTCGAAACAACAACAAAAACTGCGTAAATTCTTCTTAATTTCTTGTTTCCTCGACAGAGATGGGTCAGAAAAGGAGTCACACAAGGAGTCGTCAACTTTTCAACCCGTTCCAATAATTTAACATACTCTGAGATTTCCTCATCAACGACTCTATCAATATCTGAGTCACCTTCATCTGAAAGTTCATCCAACTGTTCTTGTAGACGTGTTTCCTAGTTGTCAACAGTTTCTACATCTAGAGGATATTTATATATTGATCTAGATATGACAGTTTCCTCAGGTGTTGGATCCAAACTTTGATCAAAATCAACTAGTTGATTCTTAACTGGTGATACATTATTAGAGATTGCACTCCTATCCATAAAATCAGACTGCTTCAAACACAGACTTATTAGGTCTTAACGTGTTTTCCTGTTCTGATACCAATTGAAAACACTGGGGGTGCCAAAATACACCACCAACTTTTTTGTAGGCAATCTGTATGGACAAACTCAACACAAGTTCGAGAGTTAAAAATCAATCAAGGAAAATGTCTAGAGTTATATCTCTATCTCTCTTGCGATTAGAACGTTTACATGATTGAATCTGTGAACCTAATCACAAAGAGAGTTCTTGAATAGTACCAAAGGCCAATGTCCAAGAATCAATCAAGTTGTATCCAACAAATAAGGTCGGACCTATCTACTGTGATCAATCAATGCACAACCTGTGATATTTCAATTATAAAGATAAATAATATAATGCGGAAAAAGAAATAACACACACACCGGAAATTTTGTTAACGAGGAAACCGCAAATGCTGAAAAACCCCGGGACCTAGTTTAGATTGAACACCAAACTATATTAAGCCGCGACAAACACTAGCCTACTACCAATTAACTTCGGTCTGGAATGTAGTTGAGCCCGAACTCAGTCTCCCACTGATTCAGGTACAATCGCGTTTCTTACGCCTCTTGAATTCCAGCAGGACTCCGCGCAATTGATTCCCTTAGTTGACATCACACCAACTAAGAGTTGCTTCAACTCAATTGAAGACTTTAAACCAAATCTGCCTCCCATAGATTAAGCCTATATAATTGATTTTCTGATTTACGACCGAAACGGATGATCAGATCAAACGTAGGATCAAGGTGATGGAAATCGATAGCAATTTGACAGAAGTCTAGCTATCCTCAAAATTTGGACTTATGCAACCCGAAGTGCAACCTAGATAATTATTCACCTCACAAGTATAAAACTTGCGGAATCATAAAGTTGAGACGAATAGAACTTTGTGATTTCTATCTATCTTGTTCAAGTGATAAATCAATAATCGAACAAGATCAGGATACTCAAGTTATCAAGATAAAAGATAACTGGACCTGGATTCACGAAACCCAATGAAGTCTTTGATAGTCGCTAAACCCTAAAAGGGTTTCTAGAGAGGACGGCTCTATATACAACTAGGACACACCAAAAAGTAGTGTCGGGATTCAAAGATCTCAGTTTCCAAGAGTTCCCCTTATGTAGACTTCAAAGCATAGGTTGCTTTAGGTTTAAGCAAAGATAACTTTAGAACCAAGCAAACAATATTCACCGTTAGATGAAAACTTTGAATCTTATGCACATAAACAAGATATACACTATGGTTGGGTAAACCGTAACCGAACCGTGTACAAAGACTATGTTCAATATGGTTAGCCGAAACTAGCCAGTTTGAACTTAAAAGCTTAACACTCATTTTCATGAACACAAAGACATTGATCTTGACTCACAATCATGTGATCAAATGAGTTTAATATTTTTAGAAAATTGATAAAATGCAAATCATCTCATAGAAATAATTTAATCGCATTTGAACATAATCGACTTAGTTTGTAAATGCACAATAGTACAAACACATGAGTCATTCGTGAATCAGATGAGTCATGGTACACGGACCGGTTTGCAGACTTATGAGAAAAACTGAGTTTCGGAGTTAACTGAAATTTTTCAGTTCACGTACCGGTTTGCAAACGAAGGTGCAAAACTGAGTTTTGGAGTTGACAGAACTCTTTCAGTTTGCGAGCCGGTTTGGAAACCTTAAGACTTTACCGGTCCCGGAGTTCACATATGCTTTTCAGTTTGCGTACCGGTTTGGGTACTAAACTGGTTCAGGAACATAGAATTGTAGTGGTTCGCATACCGGTTTGAATACTTAAACCTTGTTCCCTTACTACAATTCCAAAATGGTTTGTATACGAATATACATACCTATCCGGATCATGAAACAAACTGATTTTTCCCATGATGTGCATACGAATATGCGTAACATACAAATCTGTAAGTCGATATATAGCTACTCCGCTACGTGTACGAGTACACGTAATACGGCTTCAGACATATAACAGTTTTCTCAATTTGTAAGACTGATAACACTGTCTTGTATTCCGAATATAGTAGTTCTATATTTTCTCTAATTCCCAAATAACATCAATGACACATATCACTGTTCCAGACTATTTTCGAATGATAAACTTGAATCATGATTTTGGTTCCGAACAATAAATTGTTCTCCACCGAAATTGATCAAGTATGAACAAATGTTCATTAAGCTTAGTCATTATATTTCGAGAAATTCGTAAACTTAATAATTAGTTCTCGACTCAAAATTCTTGTTTATGCAAGCTAGTCTAATTAGTTCTGCGACAAACGTCTCAAGGATAGAAAAGTGAATATAACTTGAGAAATAGGTGGTTCGGTCTTCACTTACCTTTTGTTGATGAAGTTCTCCAAAAGCTTTGGTTGATTTTCGCCTTCAAACGGTAGAACGCAAATGTTTGTTTCTCAACTACCTTTATCCTAGACCGAGACTTAACTAATTATAGACTAGAAATCAAGATATAATTTTGACAACTAAATTTGACAACAAGCTTGAAATAGCAATACTTATGAGTTCGACCTAGCAATGCTCTAACAAACTTTATCTTAGGATTCACGTGCGTTGGCCAGATTGGTTGTAGGCGCAGATATAATGAGGAAACTAGGTAATTATGGATGGATTACTTGGTCTCAACTATACGAAGTTGGTAGTGGTATTTGCATAGCGGCTTAATTCTGAGAGTATTCAAAACTGGATTATGTCCCTGGGTTTTTCTGTTTTTTGGGTTTCCTCATTAGAAAAATCTTGTTGTGTGTTTATACTTTACTTTCCTCGTATTAGTATTATTATAGTTATAATAAAGTAATTGCACTTATACTTTAATCAAAGCACTTGGGTTGATCCCTATAGTTAGGTTCGGTTCCGGACTTGTGTTATATATCAAGTGATTAGAGATCATCTAGAGGAACTAAACAATCACGTATCCTCGATAAAAATCTTTGAAGAATCGTTAAGGAATTTTGGTGCATATTACAGGTAAACGAAGCTAGTCTCAAAAGGTAGTTTCCCATTAGAGTAATCCTTTTAGGACCAATACAAACACAGACTTATTAGGTCTAAAGTTGTTTGCCGGCTCTGGTACCAATTAAAAAGGAGGGGGTACCAAGTGTACGACCAAATTTTTCGTTCGGCAACCTGAATGGACAAAACCTAATACAATTACAAGTATGCATACTTAAAAATCCTTGACAATATATGTATATATAGTTTATACCTATTTTTCTTCACAATCAGAAGTCAAGACAATAAAGTTCGTGAACTTGATTGTATAGAAGAGTACTTGGACGATATAAAAAATCAATATCGAAGATCAATCTCGTCATATCCAAATAATTGAATCAGAATTCCGCCAAGTATGAAACTTGTTATATCTTTCAAGATAAAAATTCTACAAGAATGAGTCTCGTAATTAATCATAATTAATATGGACTTATCTACTAAGATTGCGTACTACTTGTGCAAATCCTATGGTAAAGGTAAAAAAATAAAATACGGAAAAGGAAAAACACAAGACACCAGAAGTTTTACTAACGCGGAAAACTACACTTGAAGAAAAACCTCGGGACCTCGTCTAGATTTCAACACCGAACTGTATTAAGCCGCTATGGTTTTACTATCATACTTCGGACTGGAATCTATTTGAGACTGAATTCATAGTCCAAGCAATTCACCTGCAATGGAGTTCCTTAAGTCTCTCAAACCTCTCAAGGCTCTACTCAATAAATCCCTTTAGTTGACGTCCTTTACATCCTAAGAGTTTATTCAGCCTAAGTGAAGACTTTTGATACCAATCTTCCTCTAACAGATAAGCCTATTTGATTTCCCTTTAGATCGATAGATCAAGTCTTGGAAATCTGTTTGCATTAGACAAAGCTTGCAAACCTCACAAATCTGGAACACTTACATTCAGTTAGCTGAGAAACCTGGATTATTAACCATCTCTCATGAACAATCTTAAACTGATCAATAAAGAAGAGTTTTAGGTATCTTTCTTGGGGAATCACAAGGTCTGAAACAAATAGAACTTTGCAATTTCTATCTATCTCGTTCTTGAAAGAGATTACTAAAACCTCAATAACGGAATAAACAAAATCAGGATACACGAACTATCAAGGTAAAGATAGTCGGACCTGGCTTCATGAATCCCTAAGTGAAGTCTTTAAGTTATAAACCTAATTATGTTTCTCATAGGAAACTTGGGTTTATATAGGACGACTCTAGCAAACAACTAGGACACAGAAGTATCAGGTATTTAATTTCCTGGTTGTTTATAGACTTTCAAGATTAGAGTTGCTCAGAATTCAAGCTAAGATAACTTGAGATTCAAGCAAACACTTTCTCTGTTTAGATGAAACTCTTGTTAGGAGTTCCTGTAACCATGTGATAAGTTTTTCTTGAAATAATATTGAAGAATATACACTATGTTCCGGAGTACCAGAACCGTATATAATGGTAGTTCATGGCAAATATGCTTTTAGAACCAGTAAGCATAATGGTGTTCACTTAAACACTTAATACTTGAATCATGATGCACATGCACAAGGTTTTTTAGTAATCAAAGATGTCTTTGAGGTGTTCACGAGAGTTGTAACAATGCTAAACGTATTTATGAATTCATGAGCATCTGTTAAATCGTACTTGGTGGGTATGCGAGGGTACGCTTACCTATGAACCAGTTCGTGAATTCAGATAGCCAAGGTACGCGTACCCTTAGGCTATTCATGAACAGAGGCTCCCCATTCACGAATTCATAACACCATGGTACGCGTACTGGTTATGCGTACCTACCTGTATTCCTGAATTTCAGATATCCATGGTACGTGAATTGGGTTTGCGTACCTAAATACCTTGAATCAATATTTCATTAGTTCTGAAAACTCTCTTATTGATATTTGAAACATTCCCAATTTCCATAAATATAAATATCATCGTTTGGGAAATTTTCAAATGATCCGCAAACATAGTTCTTGAACAATAAATTGCTTCAAACTAAAATTGATTGCTAAAGACCTATGAACATCCATTGCTTAAATCATATTTCGAGATGTTTAACAAGACAAACTTCACTCGAAACCTCTTCTTTGCAATATTAAATCTACTCGAAGTCATACGACATAGTATCATATAGATAGAATGGTAATACTTGTGAGTAAATAGAATGGTTCAGTCTTCATATACCTTTTTGTTGATGAAGTTCTCCAGATGTCTTCGTTAGATTTTCAGCTTTCAATCTTCTAGGGTTATTCAGTGATGTTTGATACTCAACTACCAAACTCCTAGTCCGAGACTTGACTTAAGTAGATTAGAAATCAAGATACAGTTTTGTGCATCTAACATTAACAACAAGCTTGAGATAACAAAACTTGCGAGTTCGTCCGAGCAGTGCTCTAACAGCATCTGTTCGAGAAATCGAGACAACGGAAAGCAAGACATCAATGGCAACTGAAGTAGCATCATCAAGAACTGGACCAGCATCAGGACGGGAACATTAGCATCACCAGCACGCCTCATCTCAATATCATGCACCATACTCTTATAACAAAAACCACATAGTATTAAAGCTTCGTACATTTTGGTAGATAGTCATGCTTGGGGGACGAAAACTGTATCCGTCCCAATGGGATACTCAATATCCAGAATATATATTTTGACCCCTCCATTCGCACATTCGCACACATATTTTTTTGGTTTAACATATAGTTTATTAGTTTTGGCGCCACGATAGTTTTATATATATATATATATATATATATATATATATAGTCAAGGCTAGGCCATAAATTAATCTAATTATGATGTGTCCAAAGCAGAAACTTGCGCATTCAAGCATTCTGCGTAGACATCAGACGATTTTCAGAGTGTCTATGCTTCCTTGTGTGCAACACATAAGATGACCAATCAAATCGCATTATATAAATATGGTGATATGGACGAGTTTGATACAAGTTTTATCCCGACTGCTAGCACTGGCGCGGTTTCGACGTGACATGGATACTGACAAATTTTCAAAAAATTAAGCGCGGACACATTATGAAATCAGTGATAATTTCCAATAAAATATATATATCATGATGTTTGTATATTCTCAACAATGCTAATAAATTTTTCATAAATAACAAATTTGTGTAAAAATAAGCATATATACCAATGAAATAATACATATACAAAAAATTCAGGCATTATCGGTATACACTTATATTAAAATAGTGTAGACATATGCTTATGATGCCACCAATTAATATGCTTGATGTGGAGACGTGCATGTCCAAATATTGGATACGAACGAGTTTAACACAGACAAATGACTATTTTAAGAGCGTCCATGCTGCACAAGAGGTAATTTAAATTTAATTTTATACTCCCTCTGTCTTTTTTATGTGTCATCTATTCCATTTTGATTTGTCTTTTTTAATCTATCCGCTCTGTTTATAGACATATTTTCTTATTAAACTATCAAATACACTCTTAATATTTTATGATTATAAAATTATTTTTAATGTAAATCCAATCCAAATCTTAAATAGTATCTACATATAAATAAACAAATCTATTAATATCTCTCCTATTAATCTTCATTCCCCTTTTTTAACAAAAAATATATATAGTTATAAGATTCTTGATAACAGCTTTTACCTATTGATATAAGATCACATACTCCAAATATAAGATTACATACTCCAAATATGAGATTGATAATTAGTGGACATATTTGTTTTATTTTATTTTAAGCTTTTTCAAATAATAAAATTACCTCACACATGTTATTTTTAATTTTAGTAATAATCTGGCATTTTATAGGGTTAGTCATGACATTTTCTTCGGTCCCCTTAATATATTGGCTTAGTCAAGAAGTTCGTTAAATTAATCCGCGATAAATTAATAACTTCGCTAAAATAATACTCACTCAGTTTCAAAAAGACTGTCCGCTTTGACTTTGTCAAAATATTTAAGAGAGCATAGTATTTTACTTGACTACCCTTAGTTACTTACCTATTTTATTTTAATAAAAATGCCAGCAATAAAAACTAACTAAAATTGTTATGAGGATTATAAATACGAAATATAAAAGGAAAACAAAAAGATATCGAATTTATGAAGTATAAACTTCATAAGGAATTTAATTTTTGGAACCAAGTTTATATTCTTTTTAAAGGAATGAAGGATATATTTGTTTCCTTAATTATACAAAAAAAATTAATATATTAGATCGGGTCCCGATAAAAATGAATTTATGAATATAAAAGATTTAAGGGTATATTAGAGAGTTCATTGGAAAAATATGACTACAAACAGAAGTTGGACACAATTTTGAAGCTGACGAATATGAAATAGAGGACAGTCTTTTCGAAACGGAGGGAGTATATTTTGTCAGTCCAGGTTTGGGCCAGTGTGCTAATTTAATAACCTCGCTAAATTTATATGATAATAAAAAAATTAAGTTTCCAATAAGGGCCCAACTAATATATAAATTAATAATCAGTGTGATAACATTATATCATGGTGCTTATTAAAATAGACATCTATGGTTATTTGTTTCCGCTCACATTTATAATACATTTGACTTCATCTTTAATTTTTTGTACTCCTTTGAAAAGTTCCGAAATAATGTTATTATGTTTATGTTTTTTATTTTAATTTTAACATAATATGCCATAAAATAATTAGAAAATATTTTGAATAGAAAATAAAATCTCTAGATATTTTACCACACACTTATTTTTAGAAACTTAAGGTTAAATTTGGAATGTTTCGATATACTAATAATTTATTAATTTATCGATACACTAAATTAATACTTCGATAAATTGATAGTTTACCCGTCCCAAAATTATTAATTTATTAAAGTTTTACTGTAGGTCAGTTAGTAAAAGACGGACGAAGTATTGTTTTTGTAGGTGGAGAGAAAGAACTGACAAGCACCATAAAATAAATCAGTGGTTCTATACGAACCGAGTGAAAAAACCAGGGCAAAACCGTGAAGACACATGACGGTGGGCCCGCCCCCTTTGAGATTAGCAGTGAGGCCACTTTTGGGCCCCACCAAGTATAGAGATGAGTCTTCACGGTTTTTGTGTAGTTTGTTTTGACGGTTCGTATAGAATTTTTAAAATACAGTAGAACCTCTCTATATTAATGCTTTTGGGCATCCACAAAATTATTAATATAGGGAGGTTATTAATGTAGAGAGGTACCCATAGAAAATGTAAAAATTTAAGTTCAATGTATGTGTAATGTATTTGTAGTTGTATTTAGATGATATATATACAGGTGCATGTATATATCTTGGAATTTGTAGTTCCAAGAAGCTTTAAACATGCTCGACAAGTTGGAAATATTTTGGCTTTAACAAGAAGGTGTCTATGTTAATGAGATATTACGCATCCGCAAGTTAAAAAATGTCGTACTAATTTTAAAAAAAATTACCTCTTTTTCTCAAACGACTATAGATAAGTATTTTGTTTAATCATAAATTTAATGTAACTAGATATATATTTTTTAATATAATATTGATTATTACTATTTGGAGGTAAATTCTTTTTAGGCTGGAAAAAATGATTAATATTAAACTGGAAAGGTTATTACTATTCTAACTGGTCCAAGTTGGGATCATAAATTTTTATTAATATGTAGAGGTTATTAATATATGGAGTATCAATATATGGAGGTTATACCGTAAATAACGATAACAAAATAAAACCTATTTAAAGAAAGAATTGACGAGTAATTAAAATGGTTTGCAGTGCTTGCTGAGTTTAAATTTAATGTTCTTGCATTTTGTGCCCACTTGCTCTACAGAACTCCCGCATCGCCTTTAAAAGAGACTACAAGTGTATGGCTCATTGTATTGAGGTAATTCAGCTCTACCAAGTTTAGGGACGGACCCAGAATAATTTATTGGGTAGGGCTAGTTAGTAAATGTAAAGGGATCACTAAGCGGCCAAACGCCGCGGCAAATTTATACAGCGTTTGAATTGTGATTTGTGAAGATGAGGGCGGATCCCTTGACAGTCCTTTTATTTGACAAAGTTTAACAAAGTATAAAGTATGATACGCGTCCGATAACAAAATATTGACGGTTAAGATTGGAAAGTTTTGATTAATTATTTGATGGATATGTTTGGTACCCGCGACCCGTATTTCACTTTTTTCTTCTTTTTTCGTTGATTTTTTCTCTCTCTCACGTCTCTCGGTCTTCCCTCTCTTCAGCTGTAAAACTAATTCTGTAGAAAACACTTCTCCATCAGAACTGCAGGAACTTAAAAATAAACAGAAAAGAATCAAATCACACCTTTGAGTGACGAAAGGAAGAACAGGGTATGCAAGTTGGTTTGAAAAAGGACCCCCCATGATGACTAACGCTTCCAGTACATAACGAGGAAAGAAACCAGTTTCTAGATTTAAGATGGGAGTCAGACCAATACAGGGAAAGATCATGTGTCTCATTGTCGAAAAACTACTAAATTAAAAGCTCAAACTTGCAGGTCAGTTTCTAGATCGTGAGTAAAAAGAAAAGGTGTAAATTCTGAAAGTTCAAAGAAATAATCCCTAGCCAATGAACCAACCACTTGGAAATTGGAATCTCAATTTTATTTTTTCGAAGCACAAGCACAAGGGGTTCTCAAATTTTGTTCAAGGAAATCCCAACTAAATTCAAAGCAACAAATGTTCACCCATACCATAGTATTAGTATATAGGTAAGAATGTAAATCTTAATTTCTCCAAAACCCGTGGAAGCATCCTTCACTTAATTAACTAAATCAATGTGAAAAAAGAGTATTATCAAATGATTCAAATTCCATGCTTAACCTTTGTTAATCAAGATCTAAGAATTCTCGATTATCAGAGAAGGCAATCTAGGCAGATGATTGATTGATCGTTTCTGAAGAGAGGGAAGAACGTGAGAGAGAAAGAAAAAACCAACAAAAAGAGAAGAAAGAAGTGAGGTACGGGTCGCGGGTACCAAACAGAGATCCATCAAATAATTAAATAAAAGTTCCCAATCTTAACCGTCTATATTTTCTTATCGGACGCGTACCAGACTTTGTCAAATAAGGGGACTGTCGAGGGATCCGCCCTCTGTGAAGATTATATGCAGAAAATAGCGCATACTAGGGGTTCAAGGGAATAAACACAAAATTATTACGGACAACGAAGAAAAAGTAGTACAAAAATATGAGATTACACCTAAATTTCCGCAAGTTCTTATCATTTTATAACTAAATTTGGACACTTGCCTAGTTATAATTGGGCTAAACCAAAAAATAACAAGATTACTCATAGATAAAAAAAATTTTGCACATATTCCTCCAGGCTATAGCCTCATCTAGCCCCTTGTTGGGTCAAGTTCATATACAAAGACAAACTTTAGAGCTAGTTAAGAGTTAAGTGTTTGTGATGGGTGAGATGATGAAGTGGCTGAATGAATGGCATCCAGCTTTTCTTATGGTAGCCACTAATGTTGGTTTAGCTATTGTGAATAAATTACACAAGAAAGTCATTGATGACGGAATAGATCATATCATTCTTTTTACTTATCGACTTTATATTTCGGTACTTCTCTTAGCTCCCATGGCCTACTTCCTGGAGAGGTACACATTCTCTTATGAACGATTCGTCTTGTTTTAATGTTTCTCTTGGCATACATATGAAGATCGCTTGATGGCATGTACATGATTTGGTTGCAGGAGGACTAGGCCTAAACTGACATTTGGAATATTATGTCTCTTATTCGTAAGCGCCATACTAGGGTACGTAAATAACTGCTAAACAAATCTGAATGTTCCTTACAACATTATTTGGAAACCGTTAACTATATAGCTATCTTTCATAGGGCGACACTTTCAACATACCTTTACCTCGTTGGTCTTCAAAATACAACGGCAACATTTATTTGTGCCTTCGTCAACATGGTGCCCGTGATCACATTTCTAATGGCACTACCTTTTGGGTACTTAATCAGATTCATTCTTATACTCGGTATTTGCGACTGCGACTTAAACAAAGTGGTGGCACTAAAACCTTCTATTCTTGTTAAAAAAATCAGGTTAGAAAGTGTTGATATGAGAAGCATGAGTGGTGGCGCAAAGGTTTTAGGTACAGTTGTAACAGTAGGCGGCGCAATGGTATTGACCCTTTATAAAGGAGTGCCGTTAACAAACTTTTCTGATTCAGGAGAAACAACTACAATTCATTACAATACAACTAGTCACATAAGTTGGTTGTATCCAAATAACAGAACTGAGCGTTGGACGATTGGAACAATAGCTCTGGTTGTTGCTACACTATTATGGTCTTCGTGGTTTCTTGTTCAAGCCAAGATAAGTAAAACTTACCCTTGTCAGTACTCTAGTACTACTATAATGTGTTTCTTGGGTGCCATTCAATCAACTTTATTCAGCCTAGTGACAAATCATCAAGAATTTTCTTCATGGGTTCTTAAAGGAAAATTTCAGATCTTTACTGTCTTGTTCTCGGTAAATATGCATCTACTTCTGCTACACTTTTAGTTAACAACATCTTTTCGTCAGTTGAATCAGTTGTGGTATACCATCATGTCTAAAACGCTCCGCTTTTGTGGGCAGGGGATTGTAGGGTCAGGTTTGACCTTCCTGGGTATGTCATATTGTGTGAAGAAAAGTGGTCCTGTTTTTACCGCAGCATTTAGTCCTCTTATACAAATCGTAGTAGCCGTGATTGGTTTTTCGATTCTGGATGAACAACTTCATCTTGGAAGGTAGGGGAACTCGTAGTTCTTTTGCAGATGGCGTATTACTTTAGAAAATCAATCTTATACTTTTATTTTGTGTTTGTGTTTGGACTGTATTTTGTAGTGTTCTTGGATCGATTCTCATTGTTGGTTTATATATTCTGTTGTGGGGTAAGAATAAAGAAGCAAATGCTTGTGTAACCAAACAAATTGAAGACGCCAATGCTCACGATGAGGAAGAAGATCGACTTAGGGGTACCAACCATGACTTGTCACTAACTTACGGTATAGTCGTGCAGACCTCGCATACTGTACTATTGTTGTGTTTTTATCCACTGTACACCAAAATGATAAGGGACACCGTGGAACTAGCTGAAATGGCCAACCTCTCGAATGACTATTATGAGACGGTCCAGTAGTTGCACCCAACAGTGGTGATCGATTGAGCACGTGTTTACGTGGTAATAATTATTTAGTCATATCAAATATAAGAAAAGCAAATATACAATGACTACTTTCATTCTCATTATTCGACATTTTCAAACTTCTGATCTCAATGCAAAGGCTCCTGACTTCAATCAGAAGCTAACTGGTTAAGGATTACGGCCACTAGAAGCGGCTTGGGATTCATAAAAAGGGTTCCCATTATCACGCTTCCAGTTCCACCCGCTCCACCTTTTTAGTGAAAATTTAAGAACCTTTAAGATACAATTTTAAGAAACAGTTTTCAAAAATAGTTTTCGTACTGTTTTAAAAACATATTTTTTTTCTTCTTGTTTTCATTTTCTAAAAATTGTTAGGTAGGATAAAAACTGTTTTTGAAAACCAAGAAAAATCAACTAAATCAGATCAAATGTAAAGACTCATCTAAGAGATAGTGATACTGGCCATGACTCACTTGCAATCATTCCCCCGATCTCTCTCTTACTTTGTTCTGAAAAGAACTGAAAAGAAGAAGAATGAACAAAAACAGAAAACACAGAAAACGATAATTTCTTATTTTCAAAAAAAAATAGAAAACATTTTTTGAAAATGTCCCTTTTTTTTTTGTTTTCTCTGTTTTTGAAAACAGAAAACTATTTTTGAAAACTGTACCAAACTGGTTTTGAAAACTGTTTTATCCAAAGGTTCTTGTTTTAAAATCAGTTGGACTCCTTTGGAATTTGGATACAAGGAGTACGAGTAATGGGCAGTGAAGGGTTAGCTACAGTAGTGACTTGTAAGTGTAGGCACTGAGACAGTCATAACTCGCAAGTAAAAGTATTTAGTGAGACTGAGCAGGGAACAAAGGTGGTCGTAACTCATGGCGGATCTGTCTCTCAGCAACTAACAAAATCTGGAAACTAATAATAATCTCGCTTAACTAATTAACAAAATCTGGAAACAGAATAAAAAAAACTCTACAAAAAATCTACTTACAGACTGTCTTTATCACGGGGACCTTGGGGAAGATGCCCAACCTTATATAGGGCCTCTTTCCAAGTTGCCTCCCCTAAGCAATATCTCTTCAAAATTCTTCCAACAAGACCATCACTTATACCAATCATACAACCCTCCATCCCAGATGCAAAACCAGAATGTAAAAAAGAATCTACTGGTTAGAATCTGAGGGTCTAGCTTGGTATACCTTTCTTACTTGCTTCTCTTGTAGTAATGCTACACCAGGCGGCACAGCATGTTGCTGTCTCATGTACATTCCAGTGTTTCCATAAGCTTGCTTATCAATCCAATTAGTAGGTGGATTTGGTGGTTGGCTCGCATTCTGATAAAACTGCTGATGCTGGTTTGACACATGCCCAGGCATCAGCATCCTAGGAGGGACCCCAGCATGTGGAATTGGTGCTGTATGTAAGATATGGTCTTGTTGCTCTTGATATGCAAATTGATCTTGTGTCCTAAAATTATGTCCTCTCGGCAGTTCCGTGAAAGCAGGAGGAGCTGATCTAGAGCTACTAATGATATTACCTCTGGGATTACTGTTGTGCTGTCCATAGAAATAATTAGGATCTTGGGTATATCCTCTTTCATGCCCTGAAGGTCCAGGTGGTCGATGCCTGCTTGCTGTTTGGTTGTTTGGGGCATACCGTTGAGGTGGATGATCCAATAATCCAGGGGAAGAGGGGTTAGATTTAATATTCAGTGTATTCTTCAACAACCTATGAGCTGCTTCTCCCAAATAAGAGCCTGATATTGCCCGCGGCACCGGCTGCCTACAAACAGATCAACAGATATGGAACTCATGTATATATGCAAAATGACAGGTCCTGCTAGGTATTTGTTTAATTAAATAATTGACGGTGGGGAGAAGGACCTATTTCTCACCTCTCTCTCCCTTGTTGACGCCTGCTATTATCTTCGTGCCATAGCACAGGAAAAGGTTTTACGTCATATGGTCCGATAACCTGTAATTACCAAAAGACTATCAACATACTTAATGGATACCTACTATCAACATATTTAATAGTATGACACATGTACTGTGTACACCTAGAACACTTAAATGTGCCACAAGCAAAGTATGGCAGCCACATGCAAATCCCAGGTTCAAACTGACAGATTTTGCATTCTTAAAAAAAATTAAGCAAAAAGGCACTTGGAGAGTATCCTTCGGTTACAGAAACAGAAAGCTAACAAACTAGACATATCTGACATACCTTTACGGGAATGACTACACCTTTGGGAGGTTCTGGAATGTGTGTATGGGGTTTAGGGTTCAAATAAGATGCATTCCTGCAACCAAAAAAAGTAGCCTCTAAATAAAGCAAGTAGAATATGAATCTCCAAACAACTATAGCGATAGAGAGGAAACTCACAAGACTAGGTTATTGACAATATTTCCCAACCCCCGAATTGGGGATGGAATTGTACCCCTGTGGCCATTCCTATCACATATCCAAAGGTAACCATTCATTCCACCACTGCAACAATCAAAAACACCACCTCAAGTTATATATGTGTCAACTGAACTATCATGATCTCAAATTGGACTAAGCGAGTTGCATATCTATGTTACCGGACCTAGCATTTGTATCGATCTCACGAGCATATCTTATTTCTTTAGGTGGCAAGGACAAAAGGTAGTAATAGTACGAGGATATTTGTGGAGCCAAGGGGTGATTTACAGAAACATAAAGCAAATCCAGCATCAGACTATTTCGAGCTTTTTCTTCCACCTGCGTATACCATATAAACATAGCAGATATCAGAGCATTGAAAACATAAAATCAAAACATTTTAAAACAAAATTATACCCAAGGTGGTGGTATTGATTCTCAAAAATAAAAATACCGAGGGGTAAGATATCTTTATCTAAAACAGCTTTCAAGGTCTTGATAAGAAATAACCACAACAGAGTGAAGCTTCTCATTCACAACATTGCTATGTAACTGATTGTATTTGTGGTACACTATGATCACAGATACCTGATGGAAGAAAGCATTCTCACCGTTAGAGTTTCCTCAAGATTATCTGTTTGGGCTAGCAGTTCGGTTTCATTGATGAACGGCAACTTCACAACACCCTGAGTTCAAGATAAGAACATTCTAGTTAAGTTGCCATTACTCTTTGCAAAACTATATCTGAAAAGAAAAACACTCAAAAACAACAGAACAATGTTACCTGCCAAGCGAATCTTTTACCATTCATGTCAACCTCAAAATCTGTTCACAGAGAAAAGGCCTAATATTTAGAATAACAGCCAAACATTATCTTCTATTTATTACTTTTTTTGGCAGAAAAGGAACAAAATCATTGGGCATAAAACTGTTTGCTAAAGAGAACCAACATACCATCAGGATAAAAGTGACTTATTGGAGATGATGGATCGATTATTAATGCCCTGTAGTGCTTAGGCAAAGCATTCGAGCTACACATAGAAGAGGTAAAACATGTCACTCCACACGACCTAAAGAAGAAGCCTATGTACTGAAATCAGAGATGCAATACATATGGAAACATGTACAATTTATTTGATCATTACAGACGCACACAAATTTATATATTCATAGGCACGTGTATATCTATATGTACATGAGTGTCTGTGTATAACCAGAAAAGAATATAACCTGGCAGCCGGTAGGGTTCCCATTAACTGATCGAAGGGTTTGAATGGCCGTCCCAAAAAGAAAGTAATTTCTAACTCAGCCAACTCTTTCAGATCAGAAGCAAAAGGAGCATAATGGTATGGATAATACCTGATTCAAAAACAACGATAGCTTAATTGCCAAGCATCATAATAAATGTCTGTCTAAGGATTAAAAAAAAAACAAAAAAAACATCTGGACCTATATAATACTCATGGCACACAAGCAAAAAGAAAAAACAGAATGGGTTGGTCTTTTTTTTTTATATCTCCCCCCCCAGAATGGATGATGATTTTATCAATCAAAAAAATCCATATTTTCCGAATCTAACTCGGTGACTGAGTGAGACAGCATTGAATGAGAAGAATCATGATGTCAGTAATATCAGGGCTGATCCTCCAGTCTAGTCCACTACCTGGAGAATTCAGCCACATATGTAGTGCAGCAAAGGAAGGTTAACCTTCCCTTGTACCAGCATCCTGCTTCAACCACGTTTGAATTTGGGTCATACTTATGTGGTTTGTGCTGGAGTGGTTGGAAAGCACGATATAAAAAAAAACCCATAAATATAATTGCAGAAGTACTATAAAGACGGATAAACTAAATTTCTCTAAAGTTGAGCATCACTTTTTGGTACTATACTGACCATTGCCACGAGCAAACGCCATGATAGTAATACCGCATCACCCAGCAAAGACCTTCCACATACTTCAAAACCTACAAATGAATATGCCATGCGGCGGATTATTTTCCAAGTGACAAAGAATTAGGGTTGATTTTTAAAAACTGATAGTGATCTGAACTATGGACCCTTCATCAGTTGTGTTGCCCAAGCCACATCAGTGACTTTTAGTAAAAGAAAACAACTGTAAAAACACCAACATGCAAATGAAAAATATTGAAGATAAAGCACTTACAACGTCATCTTTGACTTTATCAATCTCCTCTGCGCTTGACAGGTCAAATTTCTCTATGTAGTACCTTTCTTTGTATCCCGGCTCCCCTAATTTTACCTGAGAAGAATAGCATATTGCAGTTACATTCAGAGATAAAGCAAATGAAATGTCTAGCGTCTAGCGTTAGTACTTATTAGAATATGAATCCTGCATGCAGATAAATGTCCTCAAAGCTCACAGCATTCACGGCTGGTTGAAAGCATGTACAGTGACATTCACGAGCCACATATTAAGAACAGCAAGTCTCACTATTAGTATAGCTACTACACCATATAGGCCCAGCTTGAAACATGATACTCTCGATAAGGTTTACCTTTCTTGTTTCAGTCAAGTTATGATTTTGCAGTTTGGCACATCAATGTTAGAAAGAATACAGTATCATCTCAAACACTTGACAAGCTTCTCGTGCATTTTCAAAATTCATATGAGAAAATCTCAAACTAAATGATATGAAACAGAGATATACATCCGTGCTACGTCAACATTAACCAACATTTCATTTCAGATGAATGAGTCATGTTCATCTTGTTTATTTGTATCATTTAAGATGTCTTCCATAAATGAAGGGCTCAAATGCAAAATCCTAACCAATGATTAAGGGTTTAAGAGGCTTGAAAAGAAACATTATGCCCAGCAATTCAATGATATTAGTTGTACATTAAGAGGATTTTTTATTTAATTGATAATAAGCAAATACACCAGAATTAACCAATTCATATTCGACCTATATCATCCCCAATGAAGCAAAACGAGCTGATATCCATGCATCCAGGTATATATTCATATAAGACTTGCTGAACTGTACCACGAAAGTAAGAAGACAGACCTTGTCTACTAGCAGCGTTTGGGGTTCATCAGAATTTGCTCTCCTATTTTCTTGTGCCTGAAATAAATGAAATATGTATATGAAAAATGAATTATGATGATCGCTAATCAAAGAAGCCAGAAAAGTAGCTAAAAATTCTTTTTTATGCACAGAAAAGTCCGCAAGCACCCTCATCAATGTTGGAATCAGCTTTTTGATAGGAACACAGATAGAAGACCAAGACATCTTTAGACGTAGAATTAAGAATAGCGAGATAGTAGAGGTCTGTCAACCACTAGTGTAAGTGATCTGAAGATAACAAGGCATTACTATTATGAAGCAGCAAGCAAATCACCTGTTGAATACGAGCACGCTTCTGAAAGATTTGATCTTCATGTACTGCAACCGACTGAACAAAATGTTCTACCCTATCCAGTAAGACCTGAACATGTGAATCCAAGCATTAAAACTAATAACATATTCGACTAGCGGTAGCATAGCTATTGTGAAACTTCACCATTAGGTAGTCTACAAAAAGCTCTTAAAGTTCAGATTATAAACGAAATCTGTTTCCTAGGTATAATCAATCCGCAAAGGATATGAGCAATATGTTTAGTGCTTTTAACAGCAAAAAAAAAGAAGAAAAAAAAAATGATGGCTATACGTGGCTTTGGTCAGATATTGTTCCCCATAGCCCAGAGAACAATTCTGACTTCAAAACTACCCAAGCTGTAAATACAGCGCTACCTTGCCAATATTTTACCAGTCGGTGACTAATGGTAATGACAGCCCAAATAATCAGTAGTCAGGCAAGAGAGTATCCGAGGCTTATGAATGGAAACAAATTACACTACATACAAGCTATTAAAGGAATGAAAAACGAAATAGAATTACCTCGCCAGCATCTGTAAGATAACCACCCATAGCAGTAAACTCTCTTTTATATACATGCATAAGTAGAGTAATAGCACCCTGAGTGTGAAAAGACAAATGTTAGGAAAAGCATAAAAGCCACCACAGTCGTATGACTGTAAAATGCTTGGACACTAAGATTCTAAAATCAACGACAAATATGAAGAACTAGATTGAGATTTCAACATCCACAAAAGAGATGTGTAATTCAAATACCTCACGTATTTCCAATGTTGGCATGTGAGGAAGGAAATCATTGCCAACAAAAAAACACAGGAAAACAAAATCGTCGATTATCCTTTCAAAGTTTATCACAAACGGGGGATTGGGAATGTCCATGTCATACTGTAAATACTCTCGCAACACCCAGATGTTGAGAAACTGTGAATGGAACAAGTCAGAAGCAGGTTGAAAGCATGGCCAAAATTTAACAAGATTAAACTTAAGATGGTTTCACTGATAAAAAGCTGTCCAATGATACATCACCTGATATTTCTTCTTGTGAACCGGTGTTTCATCTTTTTCAGCGGGGTTGCCGTAACACTCGGCTGCAAGATGACCAACTTGGCCACATGCATAACATTTTTCTTGTTGCCCTGGGTACGTGATAACCTGCAAATAACAAAATCTCCTTGTTTAGTTATCAATGACCAAGTAATAGAATGACTAGGCGTTCAAAGATCCAATTTGACGAACCTCTCTTAATATGGAAAAGTGAACCTCGTGAGTAGCAAGTGACAACATAATTAGATCAGCATCCTACAGATAACAAAGCAAACAGTTTGTTCCAAAATTGTAATTAGAAGAAAAATGAAGATATGGAAGTTTAAGGAAATAAAAAGAATAAAGTTTTGTAGTTGAAACACACCAGGCCATAGAGACAATGCACTGTGTTTGGATTGTAACCGGGAAGATTCCTCTGTAAGCGAATGTAGGACATGACCTTGTGCTCACCCTCACCAGGAACATTTGAATCAGAAAGAATAACCTTCAAATAATCACCCAATGCAGCCCCATGAATAAATTAGAGAGATACACAGAGAAGTATCCTGAAAACAAGGTATTCAGGGAAAGAGACCAAGACAGATTACTATGCAGGCATAGAACTAATCATCCTTGAGGGAAACAAGACTTTGTTCCGTAAGTAGGTCTCACTAGTCCCTACCTTAGTGTAACACCACCCAGGATGGTGGTTCAGCCTAGAGTGTATGTAATACTGAAGGGCGGTGGACAACACAGCCATGAATGGAGTTCCTGGAGTAATGACATTTGAATCAGCCGTTTCCGGCTTCTTTTTAAGCTCCAATCCTCTTCTTCCTTTCTCAAACTCCTCCTTCAATCTTTCTTCTTCAGCTGCCTTAAATATGAAGATACAGAAACAAGAGAATCTCAATTGTTAACCGACTTTCCACTAGCAACAGTTCAGCAAACAAACAGAAATCCAAGAAAATTTACTACCTCAGAAGCATCTTTTGCAGCTCTAAAACGCCGTGTCCTCTGCTGGTTCATTTTCGCCCTTGGAGCAACCCCATCTAATAACAAATCTCACATTAATACGAACTTTTTGCCCCACAAGATCATGGCACTCAAACTGTAATAAGCAGCAGGTGCGCGTGTTTACCAATTGCCATATAGAGAAGCTTTCTTGGGCGAACCAACGTAAATAAATGATCGATATAGTCAAATATCGATTTAAAGACATCATCGTATGTGGCAGGTGAAGGCTGCGAACACAGTTAAACCAGCGAAACAAAAAGAAGAAAAAAATTATAAAATGTTACAAGGTCAAGAACCATTGCTTAAAATGCTAAGATTCTCTTTATAAGATTAGTACAGAAGCACATAATGTAAGTACTTTTATGCTGGTATTCTCAACTTCTACATCCGCTTACTCTCTCTCCTAGAATCTGACAAAATAAGAACAAGTTTCAGTTTGCTACTAAGCAGTTGTTATGAAATCGTCGGCCACAAATAGGGAGTGTGAACAACTACTGCTTAACTAAAGATAAGCAGCCAGAGAGCGAAACTCGGGTTAAGAAGTACTACTTCATCTCAATGCATTCACGCCCTTATTATCGTCTTGTTTAAAACACCCTAAATTTTGGTTAAGATTGTCCTGTGTAGCTTGCTAGTAGAATTGAAGTAAATTTATAATCTTTACCTGGCTTAAAAACCACTAAACCTAAATCTTTCAGCAAGTAACTCAAATTAACTGTGGTTTCATATTGGTGCAAACCTACTAAACTAAAATCTAAAATTTCCTGCTAATATAAAAATTACATAATATAAGTATAAAAAGAATTTAGAGATCTAAAAAGAGTCATACCTTTCCTTCAGGATGAAAACAAGGGTGAATGATTCCGTTCATATCCAGATACAGATTATCAAATTCGATGTTGTTAGGGTTTGGTTTAGTTACATCAACAACAGTTGAAGATTCATCTTCAATAACATCAGAGATCGATAAGGGATATCTATCCGCTAACCATTTATAAAACGCGGGAACTCCCATAATTAATCAATAATTAGGTTACTATTACTATCTTCTTCTGCTGCTGCTGCTACTTCAAATCTTCAATAACTCATTAATGGAAAAATAAATTAATTAAAATCGAAATCAAAAGTTTTCTAGTGAAACTGCGAGAGTCTTATTTTGTGCTTCTACTGAGACAGAGAAAGTGCTGTGGGTAGGTTTTGTTAATTCTAAATCGTTGGATGGTTGGTCGGCGGAAGAAGAGTGAAGTTCTTATCTATGACCGTTGGATGTTCGTGCACATCTCGAAATTTTCTTAACGTGCTGTGGTTAACCTTACGGGGCTCTTTCGGAGGTTATATCGTATCCATTACTCAAGGGGAAGTAAAGGGAACTAATTACGGCTCAGTGTTCTCACATTTGCTCATTTCAAGGTACGAAGATGCACAATAGACCATGGTTGTTGTTTGGTGCCTGGTTCGTTGTACTAGATCCAAACGATGAAAGCATATCTTCAAAAATAATAACAACATGGCTGAAGTTTGAGCAGGGACGGGCCTAGCAAGGGGCTAACCCGGGCTATAGCCCGTCCCTAGATTTGAGAAGGAAAATTTTAAGTATACGTATTAATCTTTTTTGGGGGTTTAGCCCAACACTGTATAGATCATAGCCAAATTTTAGCCCAGCTATGCCCACTTTCAACAATTGATACGTTTGACGGTTTGAGAAATGAGTTCCCCACACCACCAGGTCCACCCCCAAAGTTTTGTCCTAGTATTTTCGTACCAGTTTACCACGCCTTTCACTAAAGTTTAGCAAACTTTTGATGAATCATGAACATGATGTTATATATTTTAGGTCTGGACTTGAGAATTTGTTGTATCGAAATTATATTTTATCTTACTAATATAAAGAAAAGAGGCATTTTTTGTAGCAGACCCCCTAAATTACTAAGTTGCCCTCATTTTAAATATTAAACTCTACTATATCATATAATTTCAATCAAAATTAAGGGTAGAAATGATATTAAATAACACCGGATTAAAAAAACTCTTAGAAATGTACATATTTGCAAAAATACCATTGTTTTAAAAATAGATCAAAATATTTAAAAACTTCATATCTTTCAAAATATACACCCGATTGTTATAAAATTTATGTATTTGAAGAGCTCTTCGAATATCTACGTAACGAGTACAAATAAGAATAGTAAATTTTTATTTTACGCAAAAAATCAATGCTTTCAAATTCAGTTTTGTTAATGAGACAAATTCAAGCATGTGCATCGCACATGTGTTCTTCCTAGTAGTATATACGAAAAACAGATTCATAATATGAAGCTTAGACAACATAAATTACATGTACACTACAATTAATCAGTGGATCATGCAAATAAAAATGAATTACCTAATTACAAGGTTTGTCCCAAAAAAATTGCCGCGGCCGAAGGCCGCCTTACAAGTTAACGACAATCTAACCCTACCCATACAAAAAATCTGAGTCCGTCCCTAAGTTTGAGCAATTTGTGATGGTGTTAATTTGACTGTTGAAACGCGAATTTGGAGGTTGAAAGTGACTTGTCTTGTGCAATTTAGTTGTGTTAAAGCACTATTCGGTCGAACTCCAAAATTTTGCTATCTCAAGCTTGTTGTCAATGTGAGATGCACAAAACTGTATCTTGATTATATAGTCTACTAAAGTCAAGTTTTGGAGTAGGATTAGTGTATGGTGGTTGAGTATCAGACATCACTGAATTGCCCGTGAAGACTTGAGAACAAACGAAGACATTTGCGGGAACTTCATCGACAAAGAGGTATATGAAGACCGAATCATCCCATTTACTCACTTCATTTACCGTTCTTTCTTATAAGACTATGTCATATGATTTTTATAGATTTAATATTGCAAAGAAGAAATTTCGAGTCAAGCTTATCTTGATAAATCTCTCGAAATATGAATCAAGCAATGTATGTTCTTAGATCCTTAACAATATTGGTTAAGAACAATTAATTGTTCATGAACTATTTTTGTTTAAAGTGGATCACTTGAAAATTTCCTAAGCAATGATATTTATTGTCTACAGCTATTGGAAATGTTTTAAATCTTTTAAAGAGAATTTTTAGAACATTTGAATTCCGCGAACAGGACAGATACGCGTACTCTCTTGATCTGAGTCGGGGAATGACTGGGAGGTAGCATATAAAGTACGTGTACCCCTGGGATATGAGTTCGCGAACTTGCCAAGGTATGCATACGTGGTACGGGTACCCTTGAAGCCTGAGTTCGTGGATTGTTCATAGGTATCATACCCTGTATGCATACCCCCCAGTTCTGAATTAAGTAGGAGCTCAGGAATTGTTTTACAAATATGTTCGACTTTGCTACAAATCTCATTAACACTTCTAAGACAACTTATTTCACGAAATCTCTTGAGCTTGTGAATCATGGTTTACGTTTTGAGTGTTATTGAACGCCGCTTATGCTTGTAAGTTTAATAGGCATACTTGCCAACATGAACCATCATTGTGCATGGTTCCAAAACCCTGGACCATAATGCATATTCTTCTGTGTAATTTCAAGGCGGACTTCTCACGTGCTTACATGGATTCCTAATAAGAATTTCATCTAAACTGAGAAAGTGCCTGCTTGAATTCCAAGCAATGCTAGCTTGAACTCAAAGCTACATGGAGCCTTGAAAATCTATAAATAGAGAGACTCTTGCAGCATAATTTCTTAATCCACGGCACTCTTTTGTCCTAGTTGTTAAGCTAGAGTCGTCCTCTATAACCTAGGTTCTTCGTGAACTGTATTCTAGGTTACGACTTTGAAAACTTCACTTAGAGACTCGTGAAGCCCGGTCGGACTATTTTTTACCTGATAGTTTGTGTATCCGGATCTTGTTCTTATTGATCTTTGAGGTTTTAGTAATCTTGGATTAGGAACAATATAGAAAAAGCTTACAAAGTTGTCTTCGTATCCGACTTTGTGATTCCTCAAGATAGATATATAAACTCTTCTTTGATTTGTTTGGATTGTTCTTGAGAAGTGGTTAGTAATCCAGGCTTCTCAGCTAACTAAGTGTAAGTGTTTCGGATTCGTGAGATTTGCTAGACTTTGTCTACTGCAACAGATTTGCAAACATAGATTGATATATCAAAAGGGAAATCAAATAGGCTTATCTATTATAGGAAGATTGGTATCAAAAGTCTTCACTTAGGTTGAAGCAACTCTTAGGCTGTAAAGGACGTCAGCTAAGGGAATCAAGTGCGCAAAATCTTGCGAGGTTCAAAAGGCGTAAGGAACACATTTGCATCTAAATTGCTTGGAGGATTACTTTGGTATCAACAACATTCCTGTTCGAAGTATGATAGTAGGCTAGTGTCTGTAGTGTTTTAATACAGTGTGGTGTTCAAATCTGGACGAGGTCCCGGGGGTTTTCTACATGTGTAGTTTTCCTCGTTAACAAAACTTCTGGTGACTTGCGTTTTTCCCTTTCCGCATTATGTTGGTTTATCTTTATAATAGGAATAGCATAAGTAGTAGTAAACAATCTAGATAGTTTAAGTCCTTATTAATTAAGATAAAAAACAAGACTCGTTCTTGTTGAATACACATCTTGAAAGATAGATTGCAGGTTTCGTACTTGTAGAATTCGGATACGACTTGATTGATCTTGGATATATATTTATGAGATTGTCCATGAACTCTTCTACACAATCAAGTACACGGACCACTGGTCTATACATATTCATTGTGGAAGAGAAAATAGAAAAAACTCTACGTACATATGTTTAATGGTCTTTGCTTTAGATCTACTTGAAATTGTATTGGGTTTCGTCCATACAGGTTGCCAAACGAAAGATTTATCGGTGTACTTGGTACCCTCTCTTTCTGTGCTTGTATTGTTATTAAAAGTTCTACCCTGATGGGTAACTATTTTGGGAGGCTTGTTTCATTCACCTGTAACATACACCAGAATGCCTTAAAGATTCTCCAGAGTCTTTTATCTAGAGGATCAACTGATTGTTTATTCCCTCTAGATGCTCTCAGCTCAACTAAGATTCGTGATCTATTGGTTGATGGAAAAGAATATAAAGGAAAAAAGAAAAGTTTTTTTAATAAGGACAAAAGTCAAGAATCTATCAGTCAAAAGTAGTGGGCTTCATTGTCTTAAGAGGTTGCCTCACAATCTTCGTAAGGAATGTAATAAAGGATGGTCTATATACGAATACCTCTTCAAAGCCATTAAAGATACTCTTGAATTCTTGCGACGTCTTACCTTGATCAAAAACAAGGTTGAATCCTTGTAAAGTTCCGACTATGGTAAATTATGCTACCATTATGGGCAAATTGGACATGTTGGGAAGTTTTGCGCAATCCCTAAAAGGAAAACTACAAAGATTTTGACTACTCCAATTGGTTTTGGAATTTTATCGACTAATCACATCTTCTACAACAAGGAAACTGAACGGAGGATATCAAGCCTGGTCAAAAAATCTCACCCAATTGATCATGCTCCAAGCACGAGAGACGAAAATTATCATTATAAGATTGTATGTGAGCATCTACTTGCTCACCAAACTTATTGGTAATACGAGTTTGGCACCACCCCATCATGTATATAGCTTGAGATGGGGCAAGTAACAAATAAGTAGTCCTTATTTTTATTTATTTCTATTTTTGGTTTGTTGTGATCATTCCGTTTTTATGTCTTATCAGGTGTCTCTAGTGGGATATGAGTATTTTCTGATACTCTACACTAGATAATGAAGAACGCAATTTCTTTCGAGTAGGAAACACAATAAAAGATCCTTCTTCTCGTGTCGAGCCTTGCTCCATAAAATATGTGATTCTACAACGTAAATCCCTATAGGGTCAAGTGTCATGTTTGTCTCATGCGCACCTGTATATGTACAAGAAAGTCAGCATGACTTGGATGCTACCACATCACTAATAATGAGTCCAAAACATAATGACTCAATGTGGGTATCAACAAGTCTTGTGCTCTTAGTAAGATATTCTCCCTACCTGTCTGACTCCTAAGCAGGAGGCGAAAACGGGATCCATGGGAATTTTTCATTAACTAGCCAAGATTATGCATGCTCTTAGATATTCTATTTGTTAGAGCACAGCTCGGTTGAACCCACCAAGCGTTGGTATATCAAGTTTGGTTGTCATATTTTAGTATCAAAACTCATATAGAGTCGCTTGATTATTTACTAGAGTCAACTTCGTTTAGGTTAGACTAGAAAGTCTATGAATGTTAAGACGTACAAGTATTACTCTGAAGACCTGAAGAAAGTGAAGAAGTAACAACTGTAACGGAGACATCATCCTTCCTCTTGAGGTTAGTAATATTGACTTGATATTGTTTTCATTCCTAACGTATCTTTCAAGTCGTATTATATTGAAAACATAACATGCGAAGCTGTATATATAATACTCTAGTGATTAGACTTGGTCATATCGTTATGATCAAAGTGTCAAGGAATTATACTTAAGTACGAAGTATAACGCTTATCTTTTAAACTTCATAAATACGACATCAACATAATCTATGTATTTAGTTACTTGATTATATGTGGGGATATATGTGTTATTTCATCCTAGAAAACTATGTATTATTACATTGGTTTAAGGAAGTAGATTTATGAACTTGTTTCATAATCGAAAGGGAAATCATGAATATGTTGGTCCCATTCTTTATTGAATATCTTTTGGATGACCAATACTAGATGACAAGGTAGAACCTATCTTGACTTATTGTTGATGGTGGTTTTTAGCTTAGGGCGAAAAATGTAAAATCGATATTAATGCTTCAATATTCAAAATATTATGCTTTGATATATCTTCATTCCGTAAGGAATTTAAGATATATATATATATATATATATCAGAAAGCTGGGGAGAGCCTATGCCTCTTTTCTTGTATACATGTAGCTATGTTTATGAGCTTCGCCCGACTGAACTCAAAATATATGTATATGTATAACAGTATTCACTATGTAATGCAGTACCCACATATGTAAAATTAGCAGAACAGTATTGGTGCATGTTGCAATAATCCCAGGTGTTCTAATATTTTATCATGAAAACTCAAGCTCCTAGATGAATTGCTCACTAGTATAGAGCCAATTGAGTATTTATTTAATGTTATGTTCTTAATTAGTTGAACTCTTAATACTGACTTGACGTTCATGTTCATTCTTAGCTGAGTAACATGGATTCATGTCTGAATTAAGATATGCATGAAGGTACTTGATCAGAAGCACGCAAGATGTGTCAATAAGACCAACGCCACGCTACTCGTAAGAGTAAAAAATTAATAATTTTGTGTTAACATACAAAATTCACCTAAATTGATTAATTTAATGTCAATTCACAAAATTCAGTTTTTAACCTAATTTTGCGTCAACTCACAAAATTGGATTTTTGCCCTAAAAATGGAGCATGCACGACATGTTGATCCCTATTGGTCGGGACTAAACCTAGACAAGCTAGGAATCAGCCCATCATGGAGCCAGTAGGAGTAAAATCCTAGCAGAAGTTGGAAAAAATAAACAAAAGGGGAAACCGTGACTGATTAGGTCATTTACGGATAGGGAACGACCGCGCCACTTAGCCGGCCGTCTTTCCCTAACTCCCGCCCCCCCCCCCCCCCCCATGGCCGACCGGCATTGCTCCATATTGGCCTCCAAGCGCCCCTCTTTCCTATCGGCCAATCACATTGCTTCTATGCTACATGCTCTGCTTTTAAATTGTTAAGGGAAGTAGGCTGGTCGAAGTGTTTAACTTCTTAAGAAATAGATCTTGGCCGTCCAAGTCAGTCGCAAATTGATCACGACCACACGACTTGGCCAGCTCAATTAACTAACTTAAACTCTTACAAGCTCGGCAAATAGGGTGCTGTTGTGATGACCGGCCACCTATTTATTGCCTCGACCAATCACATCGCTCTTAGCTTACCTGCTCCGTTCCAAATCGTTGGCCAAAGTAGGCTAATCGAGATATTTCTTTATATAAATAATTAAATCTAGGTCATCCAAGTCGCTCGCAAAATGATCACGACCACACGACTTGCCGGTCAATTTAACAAGCTTGGCTCCCTCCTGGCATGACCGAGCAAGCTCCATGATAGCTACCTGCGGCCCCTCTATTATTTCAGCCAATCAGGACGCTCCTAGCCTACAATCTCCTCTCTAAATCGTCAACCAAGTAGGCTAGTCGAGATGTTTATAAGGGTCTTAATTAGGTCAATGACGACCAAAAAATGCCGCAAATCATCTCAGCCTTCCAACTTGGCCAGATGGTTTGGCCGGCCTAGATCCAATTTCTAGTGACCATTGAGGTACCGTAAAATTACCGATGGCCGGCCAAAGAAGGGTGGTTGCGCCATTATTTTAACCATAAAATCAGCGACTAATTCAGGCAGGCTCTATACAACGATGCTTTACATGCATCGAATATTTTGAGCTGCTTGCTTGAGAACGTGCTTCACATGCGTCGTTTACAAACGATATTTTTTGGGTATCGATCTTATAAATAATTTAATTATTTATTTAACCTAAAAGCACCATATGTTATTCTTGAGTACTACTCACGGCAAGTCACATTCTCACGACTTGACTTGTCACTTATGACCACATGTTGCCTAGCTTGCACGTGATTGGTCGAAATATTTCTCTACTTGTAGATTTTACATACAAGGCTCACGGCATATGTTAGTTGCTGAATAATCACATACTCATTCTTCCACTATTCATGACCACTTCTCACATGTCATGGTGGTGGGCCCATTCAGCAACTACCATGCCTCTTATTATTAGTCGTAACACGACGTGCTCCATATCATATGGAGTTTACCATGCAAACAGGCACGCCTTAGTCATGCAAATCATGACTAAGAGCCATTCTCTACCAAAATACTCGAGACATCAAACATGTCATAAACTGGGGGATGTTCATCAGGGCATTGGTATGGCGGTTTACAACATGCGGTGTGCAATACACCCATTATAAGAAAGTGACGGGAAGAGCGGGAAGTTAACGAGTAAAGGAGAAGTGGGTACACAACCGCCCAGTTATACCTTCACAATAGGGCATGGTTTCTACCACCTTCACACATCTCCACTACTTCACTACTCCACAACTCCCACTTCCTATGAGATCAGGGTGTTCGACTATGACTTGATATAAATAGATTTTCATTATATTCAATCAACAACTAACACGAATTTCCATAGAACACAGAGAACTTACAGTTTCCATTTTTTACAAGCAAGTTCCATTTTCTGAGATAAGTCATAAACAACCCCATCTTACGGAGCCTGTCTCTCTGATCTCAACACCTTCTTTGCTTCCCTCCCTAAGATCAACCCTTCTCCTTCATTTTGTGACTGAAGCAAGACTGGAATGGCCATTTCTTGGTTTAGGCCAGAATTATACAAATTGATCTCTCGAATCTAAAGTACTCCCATGCAGTACATTTGTTTAGGGTCTAAACTCGTTTCTCATCAACCTACCAAATGTTACCATTTTCGGCAGAATCAGTTTTCACCTTACTACACTTATGTTGAGAATCACGGTATAACCGGTCATAGCCTATAGTGTGTAGCAAGGTGTAACCGGTCATAAGCTTATTTGAAAAGCAAGGTGTAATCAGTCACAAGCTACATTGGGAAGTAAGGTGTAATCGGTCACAAGCTGAATTGGGAACCAAGGTGTAACCGATTACAAGCTATTTTGGGAAGTAAGGTGTAACCGATCACAAGCTACTTTGAGAAGCATGGTGTAACCGGTCATAACCTATCTTGGGGAGCATGGTATAACTGGTCATAACTTATATCGTGAGTCTTGGTATAACCGATCCCAAGAGCAAAACCGAGTTTCCAAAGTTCACACATTTCTTCATGGTTGTGTGTGAATTAGAAATTAGGGTTTGCAAAGAGAAACTTCTAGATGTCGACATTATTTGAACATGTACATAACTCTTATCATTAATTGTTCAAAGATATTCCTTCATGCTCAAGGTGATCCCAAACCAAAATATTGAAGAGCATTTAATTATGATTTTCATAATATATGTTTTAATTACCAGCAATTAAAGCATATCCTCTTGAAAAGGTTTATTTGTTAATGTGCTAAACTAATAAATAGAAACTTTCTAAGAGAGATTTCGGAAATATTATTTGGCATTTAATTGGAAACAGGAAAACAGAAATTAGGTACTTTATTACATATCTTGAGAATATTTTCGGTTTTGGAATTTCCTTGTTGTCCAAACAGCCTTGGTCTATAAATACTTGAGTTTGCATTTCTTGTAAACTATCCTAAGAGCCAGGCAAACTTCATTCGTGTTGTTTCTGGTGGAGCCGTCTATCCAGAGAGGAAAGTACCCTATTAGGAGAAATCTCTTACGACCGCTCGTTTAAAGACTTATGTGGGATCAAGAAGCTCTACGAGTACCGTTGGTGGGAAACTAGATAATTGTATTGTTATTTTAGTTTTCGATTATTGATTTGATTGACTAACGATTGTTGAAACTTTGATTGCACCTAGTTTGATTATTCTTGAGAGCCTTCTCTTCTGACATAAGGGTCACTCAAACTAGATCAAAGTATCGACGAGATCTTTAGAACCATTTGCGGATCTAAAGACATCTTGTGATAATCCATTGTTAACCAGACTCCATTCTATGTGTGATTGATCACAAGAGGATTCAAGTTTGTGTTGTGCGGGTTATTGAGAAGGCAATTGAAGATTTGAAGACGAAAAAGATTTTCTTTTTGGTTTTCGTATCTTGTGAATTTTATACACACATCTTGATCGGCTGGGATCCAACTAGAATCGTGTTTATCTTTGATAGACTTGACTGTCTAGTTGTGTAAGATCGGCATCACTTTATAGTTACTCTTTGAGTTATATATTGATTGATTGCGAACCCGGAAATTGGTTATTTCAGTAAACAGGGTTTGGATTGATTTAACCAGACAAATGAGTTTATTAGTTTAAACGGAAGAGCCTTTGTTGACGACTCAACATATCTTTTACCAAAGATTGAATAGAGTGGTTACCAAACAGATTTATTTCTTTACTGTTTGGAAAACGATTTAAAGGAGTGGTGATTCATGTGCGTGACTTTAAAATTCGAAGGCACATGGATACTGAGGAAACTAAGTAGCTAGGGGTAGTCTACTTGGTCTCAACTATACGAAGTTGGCATTATATTTTGTACAGCGGCTTAATAACAAAATCTTGTTGTGTCATTTACTTTATCATTCCGCAATTATAATTTAAAGTAAATACACTTGTACGTTAATTCCTAATCACTTGATATTGATCATATAGTGTTTCGGTTATCAAGTAAACACTTTGTTGTTGTATTGTCTCGATTTCATATCCATATACGATCACACAAAGTGTGTACCATAGTTGTCGTATTGTCTCGACTTTGTCCATATACGATCACACTTGGTATAGGACTTATAGGTTGATATTTAAAAGATTGTGGTGTATTTGGGTACCCTCGTCTTTTCACTATTTAATCATAACGTTGATATTTATAACTTAGGTTTGTGTGTGAAAGAAAACCAACCACCTTAAAGTTACCTTTATGAATATCATAAATATTATGGCTTGGTGAAATACATACTGTTGTCGGATTATGTATCAATTTACCAATTTTATAATACAATTTTGTTGAGTTTTCACTCCTCAATTAAGACTTGAATGTGAGTCAATGATGGCATCTAAATTTTCAAATCGATATTTGTTGGAAAAAGATCCCCCGAAAAGGGTCCTTTCTTAAAATTATTAGATGATATAGCTATCTCCCTCAAAATATTATCCGATTTGTAACCGACTAAGCCCAATAAGCCCTATATAAGGTTCCCGGACTCGCAAACTCCCTTATTCATCTTCTTCCTCAATAGTCGCGTACCATGAGGAGAAGGTAACCTAGGGTTATAGAACCGGTTGTGTTTCTCATGATTCTAGAGGCCATCTTCTACAATCTTGGTAGCTTTTTGCTTGAAATCAAATTTACTCAACAAGGATTGTGTCCATTGAGGTGATTTCTCTCTAAAAGGCTTCTTCCAAGTAACTTTTTACTTCCTCTCCATTACTATTTACTTTATAGGTAGACATAGAGGGGATCCTAAGAATCCTAAGAAAAATTATAAGGTTTATTCACAAAATGCAATTAGCCTCAAGGAGAAATGAGAATCAAGTAATCAGACATGTTGTGGGATTACTCTTGTTATCTATCTTTAAAGGTACGAATTCTACAAGAAAAAAGTTACATAATTCGGTCACAATTATATGGATGTATCTACGAATATGTACTACTTGTGTAAATCATATTATAAAGATAAGCAACATAATGTGGAAAGGGAAAAACACAAGACACCAGAAGTTTTTTTGACGAGGAAACCACAATAGCAGAAAAACCCTGGGACCTCGTCCAAATTTGAACACCAAACTGTATTAAGTCGCTACAGACACTAGCCTACTATCAAACTTCGAAATGGAACATAGTTGACACCGAATCCACTCTCCAAGCGATTCAGCTAAAGGCGCGCTCCTTACGTCTCTTAAAGCTCGTAAGGCTCTATGCAATTGATTCCCTTAGCTAACGTCATTTACAACCAAAGAGTTACTTCAACTTAACTGAATACTTTTTGTACCAATCTACCTCTAACATATAGGCCTATTAGATTTCCCTTTAGATCAAAGATAAAGGCTTGGAAATCTGTTACAAAGCTGGCGAACCTCACAAATCCGGAACACTTGCACTCACTTAGATGAGAAGCCTAGATTATTTACCACCTCTCAAGAAAAATCTTCAAATTATCAATAAAGAATATTTTTCAAATATCTAACTTGAGGAATCACAAAGTCTGAAACGAAGAGAACTTTGCGATTACTATCTATCTTGCCTAAAAGAGATTATGAGAACCTCGATAACAGGAAAAGCAAGATCAGGATACACGAACTATCAAAGTAAAAGATAGTCGGACCTGGCTTCACAAATCCCCAAAGCGAAGTGTTTTAGTCGTATACCTAATTATGTTTTTCAGAGGAAACCTAAGTTAATAGAGGATGACACTAGCTATCAACTAGGACACAAAGCGTCGGGGATTGAATTTTCCAGTTGAAAGAGCATCTCTATTAATAGTTTTTGCAAGACTGGGGGTTGCTTAGAATTCAAGCTAAGATAACTTGAGAATCAAGCAAACACTCTATTTGGGTGAAACTCTAATTAGGGTTTCAAGTAAGTATGTGAGAATTAGTCTTGAAATCACATAAAAAGGATATACACAGTGGTTCGGTTATGGAATCGTGTATAATGACCGTTCTTTGGCAAATATGTCTTATGAACTATAAGCAATTTGATGTTCATTTAAATACTTATAAATTTAATCAGGATGCACATACACAAGTGTTTTAGTGATCAATGATGTCATAGGAATGCTAAACATATTTAAAAAATAAGTCTTTGAGCATCTGCTAAAATCCACTAGCACCATTGGTGAAACGGTTCGTGAACCGTAAGGTAAGTTCACAAGTCATGGTGCTACGGTTCGTGAACCGGGTTCGCCAACTGTTAGCATTTTTTACACCAACATGAAAAATTCAGATCACCTCGGTTCGTGAACTGTCCCCAACTGAACTTGAGGTTTTCGAACTGAGTTCGCCAACCTTCCCTGTATTTCTGAAACTTAGATATCTATGGTTTGCGAAGTGGTTCGCCAACCTACCCTGAGCTGCAATATAAGAAGTTATGAATTTCTAACTTTTGATGTTTGAAACATTCCCAAATGATTAAATCATTTGCTTGAGAAAATTTAAGGGCTTGTGTATATTTCGGAGATGAGGACGGCTCCAATTTAAGGTGGACTTGGCTTTGTCTAGCCCGTTCGCAAAAAAGGTACATGAACATAAGTTCCGGACCTTTTCACAGGTAAACCAGTTCGCAAATAGAGTTCGCGAACAATAGTTCCGGGACCTGAACTAGACTTGCATAGTTAGTATACAACCTGTATTATATCCAGAAATCATTGAGACATCCTTGAAAGACAACAATGGTAATCTTACACATAACACTAGCTTCAAGTAATTCTCAAGTGATTAATCGATCAATACGAAACTTCCCAAGTCGGCATCAAATGATTGTCTCGCACAAATCATATAAGATGTTTCAAGGTAATTTTCACATGATCATCTTTTGACTTAATATTTAGTTTCCAACAAATAAATTGTCTCCAACTAAACTCATCAAGAATACGATGAACTTAGCTAAAGCTAAAAGCTTCCAACACATATTTTGAGAAATAGATAAGCGAGATAAACTCGGCTCGAAATATCAAATGTGTATAATGTAGAAGTCTATATAGTTATACGACTTAGTCTCATTAGAAGATAAAATAGAATAAACTTCTGAATGATAGGTAAGTTTTAGTCTCCACATACCTTTTGTTGATGAAGTTCCTCCAAGCTCTTCAGTAGATCTTCTTCTTCAATTGGTGAACTCCATGAAGTCTAAAGCTCAACTACACACTTCTATCCTAATCCGAGACATAGCTATAAGTAGACTAGAAATCAAGTATATAGTTTTGATCAACTAAACTTGACAAACAAGCTTGAGATAACAACGCTTACGAGTTCGACCGAGAAGTGCTCTAATAATAACAATATCGAGGCATTAAGGATTTCTAATAACCAATGGATGTCTGGACACAAAAGCATTGTTGCTTGTTTCATCAACCATTTTTCTTCCAGTTTTAAAAGGTGATTACTAAAATCAACTAGTCGAGGTACCTTTCTTGTTTTCAATTCAACTAACTACAGAGCAAAATAAACTTATTGGGAGGTTGCTTACGGATGAGGAGATATGGCATATTATTATTCACGTGAGATCTTTAATATCGCTAGGACCGGATGGTATGCCAGTTATCTTTTACAAGAAATGTTGGCTTAAAATTGGAGATGGAGTTACTTCTCATGCACAACAATGATTTGCGTTTTCTTCTTTCCCGAAAGGTATGAATCATACTCACATTACTCTTATTCCTAAAGTTAAACAACCTTCCAGTCACTTGAAATTTAGACATATATCTTTATGTAACATTCTGTACAAGGTAATAGCTAAAATCTTAGCTCGGATACTAAAACCATTCTTAGATAGGCTAGTGGATAATGCTCAATATGCTTTCCTCCCTGTCAGAAACATTATGGATAAGACAGTCACTGATAATGAGCTAACTCACTTTATGAATTTATCAGATTCTCTCATAGGTTCTTTTGCTTTAAAGATTGACATTTGTAAAGCTAATGATAGAGATTCATGGAGACTCCTTAGCCAATGTCTAATAATTTACGGAATTGTTGGAGAGACTCATGCTTTAATCGTGGATTGTATTTTTATTTCTTATTTTTCTGTTATGGTCATTAATAGCACTCCCGCGAGCACTTCAAAATTGAGAGAGGTTTGGGACAAGGCTTCCCCTCTCTCCTTACTTATTCATCTTGTGCTCACAAGGTCAATATTGGATGATGATGAAGAATTAAGGGAGAAGATCTTTATATATGATTCAGAGTAAATAAGTGGGCACCCGCTGTAATGATGAGGGTACCGTATATCATACTTTTTTGATATCACCTATGCAAGAAACACCTTGTGTAATCTAATACATAGGAGAACTGTCGAGGAGATTACAACAGCAAGATGTACACTTGGTACATAGCGTAAGTTCGAAACCGAACCAAACTATGTGACCAAGTGTTTGATTAACATACAAGTGTATTTACTTTAATTATAAAGAGAAAACAATATAAAGCGCAAGTAAAGTAAATCAAACAATAAACAAGATTTTGTTAACGAGGAAAATTGCAAGGCAGAAAAACCTGGGACTTAGTCCAATTTTGGATATTCTCATAATTAAGTCGCTATACAAAGACTACTATAACTTCGTACAGTTGAGACAAAGTAAATTAACTCCAAGTTACTCAGTTCCTTTAGTATCCATGCGCATATAACTAATCTGGTGTATGCACATGAATCCTAAGATAAAGTCCACTATCTGAAGTTGACTTACCTGTTGTGAAGACTTCAACAACTCAACTCATTTGGATCGTAATCCGAAACAATAAAGGAATAATTTGTTTCAGTAGCCGCTCTATGAATCTTCTAGATTAACAAGTTAATCAGAGATATAGTTGTTGATGGTGGATTTTCGGCAAGGGCTAAAATCGTAAATTCATGATACTGCATGTTTCTGACCCGGCTTCAGGAATGTATGTGATGATTCATATTTTATGATCCGTGAACCATTTCATGATCTCTGACTGAGTGAACATTCCTCTCATAGCTATGATGAATATGTTTCTCGAAAGGACTCTCAGCTGAGCGTTCGATGCTACACACATTTCATCATCACCTCTACATAGAATCAAAATGATTGGGCAGCTCCTAGACATAATGTTTGTTAGAGAGCTTAACGCCTTCAGGACGTCACGCTGCTCGTTGTTCCCTGACTACGTAGAGATACCGTGTATAGAATCTCTTAATGATTGGGCGGTTCCTAGACATAATTTTTGTTAGAGAGCTTAACGCCTTCAGGACGTCATGCTGCTTGTTGTTCCCTGACTATACACCCCTCAGAAAATATTATGCTTCAATTATCTCATATCTCGATTCTGCAAATAGATTAATTCTAGCGTGTCATTCATCAACTGAATTCCTAGAAAATAATCTATTATATCTCATTACTCCGTTCCATGGCTGATCCTCAGTTGGATTCCATGGATTAGTAATAGATAACCATTTTATCTCATTACTCCGTTCCTTGAATTCTCAGCTGAATTCTATGGATTAGTAATAGATATTCAATTAATTTTATTACTCCGTTTCATGACTGATTCTCAGCTGAATTTCAATATTCACCGATCGGGCGTCTGGGCCATCACCGAGTAAGCCCCGAGAAAATGGTGCAAGTGTACTTGACAATAATGCACGAACGAGCACCCGAACGCACGAACGAGCATTCAAAAATATGGACGAACGAGGAACTTATGAAGGAAATTAATATAAAATAAAATAAACAAGAGGCGTGGGACCGGGCCAGCCGGCCGGCCGGTCCCCCTCTTCCGTTATTTTATTTTATTTTAATATATTATTCCCCTCATCTCATGAAGAATCCTTCATTTGAGCAAACTCCCTCGTTTGAGTGAAACTCTTAGTTTCTCCATACTTTCATCAAACGAAAATAGGGAAAGGTGTCACGGGACCGGGCCGCCTAGTCGGACGGTCATGCCATAGCAGTGGCCGGTCCCACACCTTAAAATCCATTATTTTCTCATATTATTATTTCCTTCATCCCATGGAACTCTATCGTTTGAGCGAAAACCCTAGTTTTTCAATATTTTCTCAAATATCGCTCAAATCATGAAAAAGCCAAAAGTCAAATGGTTCACATGACCGACTTGGCTTCTCACGTCAAAAATTAAAATATTATTATTTTAATATTCTCAGAATATCGGTCGCATGAGCAAAGTTCTACTTGCTCATTCGAGCAAAATTGAGAGTTTTAGTCAAGATCAAACTCTTCTGAAAATCCAAAATATTGCTCAAACGCGCACCAGAAAATACCAAAACTCTCAGGACAGTATGGTGACACGGGCATGCCACCTTGACTGACCAAGGTTGTCCCTTAGGCTTGCAAGGAGATGGTCCCATACTCTTTCATAATTTTGACCTAATTATTACTCAGCTGTTCATATTGGGTCCAAACTCTCTTCAACCAACTTGGGACTCGCTCAATCGACCGTCAGCTGGTACCAAAACCACCAAAGGCCGGTCCCATGACCCCTTGGCCGGTCCCTCATCTCTCCATAACTAGGTTTTACTACCTAACGCCCACACGAGCACTATTTTAATAAATGATTGAACCAGCATTTGATAATCCTTTCACCAACTGGTCAACAAAGGACTTTGGTGCATGCTCACTCGAGCAATTGGGCGCTACATGGTCGACCATCATCCCATGTATCCAGTCCCTCCTTCACTCAGTGACTGATCTTCAGTAAATCATCAATTGATCAAAATTAGGGTTTCGAACGAATGCTATGCAAATCATAATTCTGAGCAAGTTTAAACACCAATAATTTTATGTTGATCCAGTAATCAACATATATAATATTCGGTCCAGGTACCAATATGTTAATTATTATTTTATTTGGTCGCGTTACCAATAATTCATCGAATGAGCGATACTTGCTCAGATGCTCGAATATTGATCCAATTATCAATATTCAGTAATTTATCGAATGAGCAATACTTGCTCAGATGCTCGAATATTGATCCAACTATCAATATTCAGTAATTTATCGAATGAGCATTACTTGCTCGGATGCTCGAATATTGATCCAACTATCAATATTCGGTAATTTATCGAATGAGCAATATTTGCTCAGATGCTCGAATATTGATTCAACTATCAATATTCAGTAATTCATCGAATGGGCAATATTGATTCAATTATCAATATTTAACAATTCATCATACGAGCAATATTTGCTCAGACTATCAATATTCATTATGTTGATTCGATTATCAACTTCATTCATTCGAGAACTATACGTCCCAGCAGACATGTTCAATCCATGAATCCTAGAGCATTAAGCAATCATGCTCGACTGAACATAATACTTAGACTCATCGTCTAATCAAGTCAACGACTGATTGATTAAATACACGTATGCTTTGCAGACTCCACGTTTGTGAGACATCAATCATGTCACATGGGGGATATTAATTAGGGTTTTGGTCTGGTGGCCTACGGCATGTGTGTTCATCCACGATGAGAAATGTGAGTAAGTCATGCAAGAAGTTGAGGGAGTTAGAAAATTAGTGGGTGGACAATCAACCAAGTCTCCGCACGACCTGGAACTGGTTAAACCACGATTTCCCACTTTCCCACTCTTTCACTCGAGCAACCGTCGCACTTACTGGAGATCAATGTGTCTACTATTCTGGCAATATAAATAAGTCTCTGAATCCACGATTGAACAACATGAAGAATTCTGATCCGAGCAATCACTCTCTAGAATTCAATCAATCAACCAGAACTTGTTTGAACTCAACAGTTTACTGAAAACTTGCAGAAACTTTAAACATATTCACAATCCTTGATCACCATTGATCTCGCACACTTCTCAGCTTCCCTCTTACAGATCAACCCTCTTCCCTCTTTGTGACCGAATTGACTCTGGAACGACCATTTTCTCGGTTTAGGTCGGAGTCCTACAGATTGATCTCTCGAACTCAAAGCACAACCGTGCAGTGCATCTGTTTGAGGTTAGGCAGTTTGCTCGGTTGAGGAGTTTCCGTCCGCATGGTCGTGTCTCCATTCCCTAAAAAACCAGCAAACCGTTTTTCCCCATCTACAATAGTTGAGTACAAAGGTTCTTCCGTTTAGTCAATATAAACTCCTTTGTATTGGTTAGATCATCTAAGATCGAGATTACCGAGATAACCAATCTTAGTTACAATTTATCAAAGTAGATCTCAAAGAGAAACACAATGATAAATTGCCGATCTATACAACAAGCTTAAAGGTCTATTCAAGATAAACAATCTTGTCAAATCCCAATAAATCAAGTATGCACCGAGTTATCAAAAAGATTATAATACAAAAAAGTAAATATTCTAGTCTTTAATCTTCAGTCTTCAAAGTACCTGCATAAACAACTTGATTCCACTATTGATCGATCATTTACATAACGAAGTCGGTTAACAATGGATGATCGAAAGTCCTATCTTCAGATCTAGATGCAATAAAGCATATCTGAAATCGTCGATCCTTGATCTAGTTCGAGTGACCTTATATCAGAAGAGAAGGATCACAGAATAAATAAACTATATCTGTCAAGGTTCAACACACCGTTAGTCAATCAAATCATTAACTGAAAACTAAATATTGATAAAAATCTAGTTTTCCACCAACGGTACAACTAGTGCTTCATTGATCCCACAGAAGTCTTTAAATGAAGCGCACATAAGAGATTTCACCTAATTAGGGTACTCTCCTCTCGAACGAGTATTACAAGAATACTCTGGTGGGATTCTCACACAATCGGTTAGATCAGTGTGTCCAGGGATAAGTTTGTAAGAATGACAAACTTCACTATTTATAATGACCAAGGTAGTTTGGACAACAAGGAATTTCCAAATCCGAAAATACTAAATATATGCAATAAATTTTTATTTTTCGATTTTGTAATATTTCAACTATCATCCAACTAATATACCAAAATCTCTCTTGGATAACAAGTAAATATTAGCTAGCATATAACATATACTTTACTAATATAGCAACCGGAATATGCTTATCCACTGGAATATGAATAGCATATTAATCCCGAATATCAAAAAGATATTTAGAATATTTTGGTTTGGGATCTCATCTTGAGTATCAAGTAAAATACTTGAACATCAAGTAATAAGAGCTTAACAAATGTTCAAATACTATACCGACATTTTGTGACTTAACATATGACAACCAAACTTGACATACTAACGTTTGGTGGGTCCAACCGAGCAATGCTCTAACCTGCGGTGTCACACCTAATGTTTGATAATAATTTACTCATTTTTGGAGCCTTGGACAACCAAACTGTTGACACGCTACATTAAATTTTGCAAATATATGCTCAGTGGTCCGGCTGGCAAGCTAACTTGAACAAGTCTACCGTTTTATTCACCAAGGGGTTAAAGAACATACAAGAGCTGAAGTTGCTTCCAGTTTGAGTGTGAAACAAATGGAGGCTGACAACAAGTATCTGGGATTCTGTCTATTAAAACCAGATCACATGATTATTTCTTGTGATTTTTTCACCGAAGCAAAGCTAGCTGGTTGGGGAAGAGATTTGCTTACTCATGTGGTAAAACTGTCATTATCAAAATAATGCTAGGGTCGACCACCATACTATAAAACTACTTCCATTATTCTAAAAGGGATTATACAAAAACTATCTAGAGTTATGAGGAACTTCTGGTAGGGTCATACCTAAAATACAAATAAATTTTATTTCATCAAATAAGAGATGTTACGCAAAGACAGACAATTGAGGATTGGGGATAAGAGATCTAAAAAACATCAACAAAGCCAAAATTGCGAGGCTCATTTGGAAATTTCAAGAGCAATCCGATTATTTACAGGTGCAATTAATGAGATCTAAATATTACAGAGACACTAGTTTTTGGGAGGCCAAGTATAAAGGGAGAAGTACGTCTACCTGGAAAGAAATGCTAGAATGTATAAAGATAAGGAGGGGAGGTGCATTTGGGCAGTGGGAAATGGGGAGACTATAAACACTTTTAAAGACCCATGGATATCAAATTCCAACTCCCCAATTCTAGAGAAACTAAAGTCATCTACCAACATATCAAAGGTGAAAGAACTGTGGTTTCAAAATTATACAAGGTGGAATTCTGAGTTGGTTAACCACATTTTTACTCCCTAGACTGGTGCTAAAATATTCTTTATATACATCCCTGGTGAGGACAAAGACATCAAAGATAAGCTTCTATGGATCCCACATCCTTGTGAGGATTTCTCTACAACTTCTTTCATAAAGAATTTACAAGGCAGCAGACCCTCCACCGCTGGCAGGAGTAGCGAAACTTTCTATTGGAATCTATTTTGGAAAGTCAAAATCTGGCACCAAAAGTTTAAATAATTATTTGGATGACATTGTGGTCCTAAAAAACATGGGCGAATTTGTTATAAGGTTGACCAAGAGTGTAGATTATCCAATAATATTGTTGAATTAAGTGATTATCTTTTCCTCCATTGTGATGTGGCGAGAGATGTCTTGTTTGGATATAATATGGGACTACGAGTTAATGAAAATGCTTTTGGCAAGCAAATAATGAATAACTGATTATTAAAAAAAAAAAAAAAGACTATACTGCATTTATATTAGAGACTTGTGCCATGTAGGCCATTTGGAAGGCCAAAAATGATAAGCTTTTCAATAACATCAACCATTATATTCGGAGGATTATTCTTGTGAGACACAGTTCTGATACAACTACAACATACCTGACTGTGAAGATGTACCGAATATTCAAAACTCGCCATCTACTGGCCACAAGAAGAAATGATGAGTTATATAGATGGGTTCTTCTTGAGTATCCTTGGATGAAATTGAATAATAACACTGCTTTTACTTCTAATATAGGTGCATATGTCGTGGTAGTAAGAAATTCTGATGCAAAGTCTGAAGATGACGATAATTACAAGCATAACTTTTACCACCACCCCACCACCCCGTCGGCTGAAACCAAAGCTATTACCTTAGCCTCTGAATTAGCTGAGAAAATAGAGTGAAGGGACATTATCATTGAAAGTGACGAAGAAAAGGTGATTAAAGTGCTTAACAATGAGGTTGATTCGTATATTTGGAGACTGGGGCATATGATACTACAAATAAAAGATAAAATGAAGCTCTTTAACAGGGCCTACTTCAAATTTACCTATAGAAGTGCAAATGAGGTTAAACATTCTCTAACAAGTTAAAACCAAGTCTTTAACTGATGACTGAACTCTATACCTTCCTTTACCTCCTTGTACTGTCCCTCTTTGCGATATAGCGAGTATTATTTTTAGTTTTTGTTTCCTTTTTTTGTGTGTTGGAAAAAAAAAATTGAAAGAAAAAAGTTATTTGTTGTTTGGTACTTAGGTTTTGACCGATTTTAGTGTCTGGTCTAACATTTGTCCAGCTTTGCCTTTGGTACTTGGAAATGTCCCTTGTTGACTATGTCAAATGATGTCGGGTAATTACTATCTGTTAACTGAATATTTAATTACAAAAGTATATTTAAAGTTACTAACAATGACCACCTAAGTCCATAACACATATTACACGTGGACGATATTTATTCATCCGAAAAGTTAATGGCTAAGATTAAAGAAACCTCTTGCATTATATTATTCCCCAAATTGAAATTAAAGAAACCTCATTGCTGTCAATTATATCTGGTGATTTGTGTGAACTTGTGTGTTTTCAATTCTGTCTTGCATCTAAATTTTAATACCATGAGAGTCTTATCTTGGAATTGTCAAGGATTTGGGAATCCTAACACTAGAACCTCTCTGAGGAATCTAATTAGGTCCCAAAACCGTGACATTATTTTCTTGTGTGAGACAAAAAATGGTATTCCAAAAATGAATCAGTTTCTAAAAAGTTTCAATTACCCTTTCTATTGGTGCCATTCCTCGAGGGGCTTGTCAGGTGGCATTGCCCTCTTATGGAAAAGTGGCTTTCAATTAGAAATTGTTTATAATGCAGATAAGATGATCAATGCAATTATTTCTTATGACCTTAGCAAGCCTGAATTCCTCGCCACTTTTCTTTATGGATCAACACACCATAATGAGAAGATGGAGCAATGGAATTATATCAAGGACATTGGTATTAGAATCAATCACCCCTGGATTTTAATAGGGGATTTGAATATAACTATGTTCAATCATGAAAGATCCACTAATATTAATCCTACCACCACTGAAATCCCAGAAATCCAAACTATTATAGATTCATCTGATCTTAGTGATTTGGGTTATGTGGGTACACAATATACTTGGTCAAATAGACAAGATGGTGGTAATTTAATTATGGCTAGACTTGATAGGGTCATGGGAAACAGTTTATGGCTTGAACATTATGGTCCCTCCGAGGTTTATCACATAGCAGCTATTGGTTCATATCATATACCAATAGTTTTAGTGACAAACCCAAATAGTAACCAGGGCCATAAACCTTATAGATATTTTAAATGTTGGGCCAGTGATCCTACTTCTAAAGATGTCATCAAAAATGCATACTCAAAGCATGTTAGAGGTTCACATGCGTTCCAGTTTACTCATAAACTGAGGTACGTTAAACATGACTTGAAAAACTGGAATTTAAACCATTTTGATAATGTTGATCAAAGAGTCAAGTCCCTTACTGACCAACTTCAGCATTTAAATAGTCAACCTCTATCTATTCGGAATGTTGAGGCAGTCAGGGGTGTAGAACTTGATCTTGAGCATTGGCAAAATGTTCAAGAAGAGTTTTATGCCCAAAAGTCGAGAATGATTTTATTCAAAGTGCTGATAGAAACACTAGCTTCTATCATACTTCTATCAATAAAAGGAAACACTTTAACCATATTGAGTCTCTTAAATTGCCAAATGGTGAATGGTCTAAGGATATGAATGACCTTGAAGACCTATTGATTAATCATTTTAAATGCATTAGCTCTTTCTCTCGGCCATTTAGAAATGCCGAATTTCTGAATTGTATTGAACCTTGTGTGTCTGCCGATGACAATAGTTATCTTCTTAGACCTGTCTCACTTGAGGAAATAAGGGAAACCATTAACCAAATGTCTTCATGGACAGCCCCAGGGCCAGATAGTTTCCCTCCGGGGTTCTATAAACAAAATTTAGAATTACTTGAAGTTGATGTCTGGAAAACTGTCTGTTCCTTCTTTGAGTCTAAGCATCTACTCAAATCCATGAATCACACATTTCTTTCTCTTATCCCTAAAGTCAGTAACCCTTCTACACCAGCTGACTTTAGGCCAATTTCCTTATGTAACACTAGTTACAAGATAATCTCTAAACTTCTTGTAAATAGGATGAAGCCTTTACTTAGTAAACTTATCTCTCCTTACCAAGCTGCGTACGTGCCTAATAGACATATTTTTGACAATGTTGTCATAGCACAAGAGATAGTTCATACTATGAAAAGGAAAAGGAAAACAGATAGAAAAGGTGTCATGGGCCTTAAACTTGACATGTCTAAGGCCTTTGACAGAGTTGAATGGTCATTTTTAATTGATATTCTAAAAAGTTTTGGCTTTTCGCAAGATTGGTGTGCTCTTATTTATCAGTGTATTAGTACCACCAATATTTCTATCATGCTTAATGGATCTCCATGTCCCTCTTTTAAACCAACTAGAGGTTTAAGACAAGGGGATCCATTATCCCCTTATCTTTTTATTTTATGTATGGAATCGTTTTCTAGATATCTCGCTTATGCTGAAAATAACAATCTAATTCAAGGGGTTAGCATCAGTAAAGAGATTAGTGTTTCACATTTACTCATCGCTGATGATTGCCTCATATTTGTCAAAGCTTCCCATGAGCAAGCTGATAACTTAATGAATTTGATCAAAGATTTTAGCTATATCTCTGGCCAAGTCATTAACTTAGACAAATCTGGTTGTTTTTTTAGCAAAAATGTTCATCATGAACATGCTATCTCGCTTATTAATGCTTTGGCAGTTAAGAAAATTGATCTTAAAGAAAAATATCTAGGCATTCCATTGTTTGTTGATAGAAATAAAATAGAGTCGTTTAGTCATATTCTTGAGCATTTTGATAAAAGAGTTGCAAAATGGAAAGGAAAGCAATTTTCACAGGCTGGTAGATCCATAATGGTGCAACATGTTTTAAAATCTTCTCCAATATATCACATGAGTACTTTTCTCATACCAGATACCATTACTAAAAAATGGAACAATCCCAAAGGGATTTGTGGTGGGGTAAAAATAACTCAGGGGGTATTTACATTAAAAATTGGGGAAATATGTGTTCTCACAAACTTCAAGGAGATCTGGGATTTAAAGATTTAAGAATCTTTAATAGAGCTATGCTTGCTAAACTTGCCTGGGCCCTCATCCACTCCCAAATGAGTTGTGGATCAAAATCTTGAAAAGCAAATATTTCAATAATTGCCATCCTTTGCATGCTAGGAAACCATATGATTCATCTTGGCTATGGAAGGGTATAGAAGTGGGTTTATAAATCATTAGAGGAAACTCGATTTGGGAAGTGCATAATGGTTTGAGTATTCATGCTTTCACTGACAACTGGATACCGAAAGCTTCTCTTCCTATTTGTCATACTTATCCCAATCATGACATGCTAGTTGCTGATTTTATTGTAGCTAGTACTAGAACATGGAATGTAGAACTCATCAATAGTTTCTTCACAACAGAAAATGCTCAAAAAATTTGTAGAATCAGAATTCCTCTCACTGGGAATGATAGATTGGTTTGGTTGCATACCAAGAATGGTGATTTCTCACTGAAAACTGCTTACAAGGCTCTTGCAAGTGAGCTTCAATTTATACAGAACCCTCATCCTAGTCAACCTACATACAAAGCTCTTTGGAGTTTCCCCACTTTACCCAAAATCCAACTCTTCATTTGGAAATGCATAGAAAATATTCTACCTACCAATGCCAGACTCATGCAATATATAACCCAAACTGATCCTTATTGTCTGTGTGATACTAACTCAATTGAATCTGCTGAATATCTTCTCTTATTATGTCCATATACGAAATATGTTTGGTCCAATACTCCATTTGGTCACTATGTCACTTTTGAGGAAGAAGAAGCATCTGACATTGATATTAGGAATTGGTTTGATGATTAGTTAAAGAGCTATAATAGTGTTGCAATTAAACAGTATATATTTGTCACGACTTGGTGTATTTGGAGAGACAGGTGTTTTCGGATTTTTCAAAATAAAAATGTCACTCCAATACATACTGTAAACTCTGCAATGAAACTGATAGCTGATATAGATCGTAGCATGCCTGCAGTACATACTCAACCAGTAATACCAGCTGCGCCTGTCCAGGCACCAAACAATAATGGCCTGCCTGATATGTGTAGTATTCTTTACTTTGATGCTAGCTTTGACAAAGATACTAATGAAGCAGGATCTGGGCTTGTTTTAAATGATATGTCAGGGACCTTTGAAGGATGCAAGCTCATCAAAGGAGTAGCAAGAACGACAGAGGAAGCAGAATGTATTTCCATACTAGAAGAAATAAAATAGATGGAAGACAAAGGCATAAGCAGTTTCTGCATTCGCAGTGATGCAAAAAAGGCAATCACTTACTTGAATAATAATAATAACCAACTGTGTTGGTTTAGTCAAACAATATTAGATGATTGTCAATTTCTTTTAAATAATTTTTCATTCTCAAGGTTAGATTATGTTAACAGGTGTTGATAGTGGTTTTTAGGAGACCAACGAGATGCTTGCACACTCACCGGCAACCCATATGTGCATATACCTAATCGGTATGTCCAAATCAGTGGCAAACGCCACAAATCGTTTGGCCCAATGGTAGGGTGGCCGCATGGCTTCAACCCCTAAAATTCAATCAATGGCAGCATACAACTGCCGCAAATCATCTTGTCCGTCCAACTTCGCTAGCCTGGTCGGACGGTTTAGATCGGATTCTAGATGGCCAACAGGGTGACGCCGTGATCACCGGCTACCCCTCCTCCATAGGGAGCGATCGACCAAGTGGTAGCTCACCCATAGGTTTCTCAAACGATCGCCCAAAGGTGACCGGTCATGCTACTTTTCTAAGACATTCAACTCGCGACTAATTTGAACAAACTCTAAAACAACGATGCTTCCTGCACATCGATTGTTTTCAGCAGTTTGTTTAAAAGCGATGCTTCATGTGCATCAATTATAAACGATTCTTTATGAATATTGATCTCACAAATAATTTTATTATTTGACCTAAAAGCACTATGTGCTACTTTAAGCGGAAAGTTTCACGACTTGACCCAGTAACTCGATACATCAAACATGTCACAAACTGGGGGATGCTTACTGGGGTATTGGTCTGGCGGTTTACAGCGTGTGGCGTGCAATGCGTCCATTACGAGAAAGTGTCAGGAAAGGATGGACGGTTAAACAATGAGGGAGTAGTGGGTGAAAGGGTGACCGGTCTTCCCACATAATGGAAACGTGATGGTTACCACCTTTTGCACAACCCCACTTCTCCATTACTTGATTGCCTCCACTTCTTACGAGATCATAGGTGTGCTCAATGACTTGTATAAATAGGTTTTCAACCTATTTTCAAAACAACATAAGTGTTATTAACACAAGTATCTAGAAAACACCAAGAACTAATAGCTTACGTTCTGCAAGCCAGTTCCACATTCTGATACAAGTCATAAAATAGCCACACCTTCATAATTCAACATTCTGATCTCAAACACCTTCTTCGCTTCCCTCCCTAAGATCAACTATTCTCCTTCACTTTGTGACCGAATTGAATTTGGAACGACCATTTCTTGGTTTAGGCCAGAGTTTTACAGATTGATCTCTCGAATCTAAAAGTACTCCCGTGTAGTGCATTTGTTTAGGGTTTGAATTCGTTTCTCATCAACACACCCAAATTTACCAAAAACCACGGAATCAGTTTTTACCCCAAAACAACAGGAAATTTATATCTTCAACTGATAGAGCAGCCAAGTATTGTAGAAGGCACAATGTAATAGGGGAATGGCTAGGTGACAAACCTGCCTTTCTCCTAAACATGTAATCTTGTCTTTGGAATGAAATTCTTTTTCTTAGCAAAATACAAATAAAAAATTGAAACTAAAGAAGGGCTATTTAGTTTTGGTACTCAGGTTTTGACCAAAATCTGGGTTTGGCCTAACATTTGTCCAACCTTTGCATTTGGTCTAAAAACCAACGTTGACTTTGGTGGACTTTGTTAAGTTAAGGTTTTAGTCTATTAAATAGGTAATTACTAAAATATGTATTACTTTAATTACTAACATTGACTAACCAAGTCCTCAACTCATCAATACACATGTACGATCGTTATTAAATCTTTACCCCATCAAAAAACTAATGGCTTAGATTACAATACGTGTTTCTTTCCCCTCTTCCTCTTTCCATCACGATCTCTCTTCCAAGTGTTGGGAAAATTGGCACCCCGAGCGCAGCGGAAATCAGGATCACAAAGGGAATCGGTGATTTGAACCAAATACGGAGAAATAATAAGAAAGACAAAAGATAAAGAAGCACACACAACCACAACACAAGATATACGTGGTTCACCTTTACAGGCTACATCCACGACCAACACCACCAGAAAAACTTCATTAAATCAAAGACCATTACATGTTCTTTCCGCAACCCAAGACAAGACCCAAAGGGTTAACAAGACATACCCGAGAACACCATCGAAGAAACCAATTCTCTAACTATTCCTCGAACCATCCTCATGTCTTCTCTTCTATACCTTTTTCACAGCTACTAGTAACAGAGGAAAAACATGGAAACACTAGAAAACCCTAAGCACAAAATCATCTCTCTACAAGTTTTTCTCTCACAGAGATATTGACCTTCACGGTAACACTCGATCCTCCCAACATAGAGACCAAAATCCTAAGCACAAGGATTTACCACTCTTCTAGGTTGGATTATCTCTACACCTCTAATTCTAATCCTTTATATAGAGAAACTAACTTGGCCCTTAAGAAGCCCTAACTTTGGGAACAAGTTTTCCTAACTTGTGTAACACCCCGAGTTCCGGACCAGGGTCAAACCCATATGGAGATCCGAACTCGAAGCGTTACGGGTTTGAAAGAGACTTATGCATATATATTTTTGCTAATTTACTTTTGCACAAAACATAGTTGAAACTTTATATAACATAAACTGAAGCATATGAATCCGTTTATTATCTTAACAACGATTTCAACCAAACATATTATTTCAAATTACATTTCAAGCAATTCAATTACTAAGCTACTCATTCCTAGCTTTCGCTGCGTCACTTTGATAAATCTGCAAGGATGTCACTTGGGGTGAGATGACAGCTCAATAGAATGCATTCCCAATCTCAAAACATGCATAACAATGTCAATGAGTCAAATAACATATAACAAGAGCATACGACGTAATTTCGAGAAAATCACTAATATAGATACTCACCCAACATGATCACCACACAAGTACATTTGTTTAATCATGAATTCACAATACAAATATTGTTTTTAACAAATTATCTTAAGATTTCAAAACAAGACTTCACAATATTAATATTATTTCAACAAATCATCCTTCAATCATGAGTTTCATAATACCAATAATACTTTTAATAATTCATCCAATTAGATTTCACAATTGAGTTCATAACACCAATAATAATTTCGACAAATCTACCAATTTAGGTTTTAATAATTGAGTTCATGGTACGAATGTCCTTGGTTCGTACACCCACCTATCGTTTATCGGCACGGACAGCCTCCATCGATGGTCAGGAACAAAAGTTCCTATGGGGATCATACCCATATGCTCTTGGGATCATTACCCGTTTCATTCATGGTATGAAAACCTTAGTTCGTACATCCACCTATCATTTACCGGCACGGACAGCCGCCATCGATGGTCGGGAAACACAAGTTCCCATGGGGATCATTACCCGCCGTTAGCACGAGAATAAATTCCATATAACGGAAAAGCATGAACTCATTTCCTTTTATAAATAATTTTCACAAACAACACAAGCAACCATGGCTTATCAACATGAATTTCTTTCAAGCATTTATGCAAACAAGTTAACTGCAGCCATATTACATTGTATGTTCCATGGTAATAACTTTATCTGATCATCCTCAAATTTTACAGGAACATTTAGGACACATTCATATATAAAATATCCAAAATTCACACTAAACCAACGGTTCAAACAAAAGATATTCGTTTTGTATGATCATTCTAAAATCTGGGCAGATAACATCATATTAGCATATTATTCACAGTAAATTCATATTAATCTAAAATGGAGGAAATCTAAAGCAAAACGAAAGATAAGATATTCATTTACAACTTTTGTTAATAACTCAAATCATTTTAACATCATTAAGACTTCCTAAGAACCTCAAAACCCCAGCAAAACAAAACTGTTCAGAATTTCAGAAATCCTTATCAAAACTAAAACAAACATTCAACGGCGAATTTACGGTGGATTATTCTCAAATTTTAACTAGTTATACCCAATTATGTTATCTACTAATAATAAAGGGCCGATGATCAATCAAATGCATCTAATTATATAGATAAATTTCAGAACCCTAATGATATAAGATTAAACAAATAAAAAATTAAAGTATAACAAAGAAACACAAAGGGAAAGGGATTAAACATTATACCTTTTATTAGCTATAATCTCCTTTAAGTTCTCCATAGAATTCTTCTCTAAATACCTAGCTTCACCTCCTTCTCTTTCTCTCTTTCTTTTTGGTTAAAACTTTTTATTTTATTTTCTTCTCTAATTCCTTTTCTTTCTACTTTATTATAAATCATATATAATTTAATACTAATACTAATTGAATACAACAATTTTATAAATATTTATTATTTATTTTATGCTTTTTATTATCTTTTCATTTTCCTCAAATCCATTAACTCATCTAACAAAAATTAGGTGATTATATTTACACCCTAACATTTTACTAAGTGATAAGAGAATGTCTGCTAGATATCTAAGTTCAGGTGCATAACCTATTAGGCTAAGGCAAACAAAACGACTCCACAAAAACCCAAATCACAAGGTTAGCTAATTAGTCGAGCAAAATCCGACCCAAAATCGTAAATAAAAAATAGCGGGTATTACAACTTGGCTCTTAAGATTTCCTAAACTTTAGGAACAAGTTTAGTCAAGATAGAATTTGACCAAACCCAAACTCTCTCCCACCGACTAAATTAACAATTCTCTACCTCGGATCATGCTTTCAAGCATGAGACGATCACAGGAAATCACCTTCGTCTTCCACCAGACTTATTCACCATCTCTATATACCCGTAAAATTACTTAAACCCGAACTTCCATCTCCATAGAACCATCTCTTTGACCAAAACATCATGATGTTGATAAAAGTCTTCAAACCATCTTCTTCATGAAGAACACTTGTGAAACTAGTCACGCTTAACAAATACCATGAAATCTCCGATCACCATCAACGAATCCTTGCACAGACTCGACTATTGATCACCAAGAGAACCATCCAGAAGAATCACCGTAAGCTCCACCTAACCAGTAAGCTAACAACATGTTGAATTCTAACCCAGAAAGGAAGAATTAGCTTCAATATCATACTCCAACACATGTCATGATTACCGTGTATCTGAAACAAAACATCAGACATCTCCACTGTGATTAACAGGCTTAAACCATTGAGCGATTCCCAAAGCCATCACCAATCTGACATACTCTTTACCACCATCACACCCAACATACTCACTCATAATATATACCGTGTGAATGCCCATATTACCGTGGTAAATGTTTCCGAGATCGGGCACATTCTTGATATTACGTGCAAGCCATCAAGAATACTTTAACATAGATTTAAGAACATAATCTATAACATCTCGTGCATAACTTCGAAGCGTTGCTGAACTTGCTTCTACATGAGACTTCACAGCCCCATCCTTTCTTCAAACTTTGTAACCCATTCTTTATAGTGTATGATTACTAACACTTTTCAAGAAGTATATATGTATTCCACCTCATTTAGCCTTATTCTGCATCCCATACTACATCATAAAACAAAACGAAGAACATACACTTCTACCAAGTTAAACCTCCGATTTGTAAATCACATCACAAACCCATCTTTGTGTAAACAACGGTTGAAACATCATCTTCAAAAAACATATTTCTCCACCCGAATAATAAACCATCGTTCAATTCCAGGTTCACATCACACCAGCCCGTCCTTGGCTCTGATACCAATTGTTGGGAAAATTGGCACCCCGAGCGCAGCGGAAATCAGGATCACCAAGGGAATCGGTGATTTGAACCAAATACGAAGAAATAATAAGAAATACAAAAGATAAAGAAGCACACACAACTACAACACAAGATATACGCGGTTCACCTTTACAGGCTACATCCACGACCAACACCACCAGACAAACTTCCTTAAATCAAAGACCATTACATGTTCTTTCCGCAACCCAAGACAAGACCCAAAGAGTTAACAAGACATACCCGAGAACACCATCGAAGAAACCATAGAAACCAATTATCTAACTATTCCTCGAACCAGCCTCATGTCTTCTTTTCTACACCTTTTTCACAGCTGCTAGTAATAGAGGAGACACATGGAAACACTAGAAACTTGGTTTAGGGCTTTGCCCTAAACCCTAAGCACAAATTCCTCTCTCTACAAGTTTTTCTCTCATACATATATTGACCTTCACGGTAACACTCGACCCTCCCAACAAAGAGACCAAAATCCTAAGCACAAGGATTTACCACTCTTCTAGGTTGTATTATCTCTACACCTCTAATTCTAATCCTTTATATAGAGCAACTAACTTGGTCCTTAAGAACCCCTAACTTTGGGAACAAGTTTTCCTAACTTGGCTCTTAAGATTTCCTAAACTTTAGGAACAAGTTTAGTCAAGATAGAATTTGACCAAACCCAAACTCTCTCCCACCGATTAAATTAATACCAAGTTTCCAACTCCACCCAATCATCGTTAAAATAGTCACCATTACCAGATTTTTTGATTTGTTTAAAATAAAAGAATCAAGGTTATGATTACTGATTTCCCGATTAAATCAATTAGCTAAAGAAATTTTGAGATTGAAGTTACTGATTTCAAGATGTAATTGATTAGCTAGAATTTTAGATCAATTAGTTAGGGTTTCAAATCAATTATCTAGGGAGTAAAATTTCTGAAAACCCTAAATTGAAGCTACAAGTACTGAAACAACTACTCACCGTTACGTGTATAGTTGCTCGTGGGAAACAACATGTTCTTAGTAATCACGGCGGCTGTTACTTCATGTTAGAAGAGAGATTTCAAGTTTAAGATAAGGAACGATCAGGTGATACAATTTGTTGGAGTTAGGGTAGATGATAAATCAATAATGAACAAGACTTGGGTAAGTGGTAAATTTGTATGAGAAACTCTTAAAGTCTTAATTGAGTATTGATTAACAGCAACTACAGAACATAAGGATTGGGGGTTCTTGGCATGGACTGAAATTGAGTTAATTTTGAAGCTGAAAATCAGGGTTAGGGAGATGGTTGCTGCCATTAATTAATGGTTCTCAAAGATACGTAAGCAGTAAGTTTTGACTTTTGAGCATGATGAAAACACGGAGTTGGTAATGCAAGATTCAGATGGTTTCATTCGATATGGAAAGTGAATGTGTTGTTGTTTGTGGTGGTGGTACCAAGGAGAATGAAGAAATTGTGAATTAGTGCTAACGGAACCGTTAACAGCGTTAACTAATTAGTTTTTTTTTTTTTTTAATAATTACTTAACTGAAATCAAGATTTGAGATAGTCAACACGGGTCAACGTTGGTCTTTAGACCAAACGCAAAGGCTGGAAAAATATTAGACAAAACCCAGGTTTTGGTCAAAACCTTAGTACCAAAAACCAAATAACCCACTAGAGAACCCTAAAAATTAGCAGTTCCCTTCTTTAGTGTTTTTTTCTTCTTACCAAAACGCTAAGTAATTGATCAGAAATGAACTGAGGGGCTTGTAGATGAAACTAAGATCATCAAAATGGTGAACAAACCAACCATAATCATCAACCCTCTGAATCTCACTCTCCCCTTGATTCCACCTCAATTACGATATCCCCAACTCCACCACCACTATTATCACCAAAATCAGAAGAAACTTCTCAAACCCAAATATCAACTACATCAAATATCCCATTCAGATGCAGAAAAATAAGGGGAAAAAAACAAGAACACCTCAGATTCCTCTAATTCCAAACCTTTTCAAGAAAACAACAGTATAATAAAACCACCAAAAATCTCTATTGAGCAAATTCGTGCTTTACCACCAAGAATTGTTACAAAAACATTATCATATGAAGAAGAAATATTATCTTGCAATAATTACTATTTTTGGCGAGTTAAGTAAGGACATGAGTAGCCTGTTATAGAAGACGCTTGTTGAGATCGATTCCATGAGAAATTTAATTTTTTAAATCGGTATGAAAAAGTTAAATCGAGTATATCAAGTTGATTAGTGGAATTCGAACATGGCAAAGAATTAGAGATTTTTCCCACCTTTTGTTTTTCCTCTTTATCTTTTGCTTCTAATTTTCTCTTGAATCCTTTTTGTTTTATGGATCCGATGTTCTTTGATCCATCATATGGAGAATTCAAGTGAGGGAGAAAGTAGTGCAAACAGATGAAAAGCACGATAACGACCATCTAAACGGTGCTTGATAATTGGAATTTATTTAAAATTATTAGTAATTAACAAAAGAAAGTTATGTTTTACATAGTCAACATGGGTTAACATCATTTCCAAGTACCAAACGCAAAGCTGGACTAATGTTAGACCAAACACTAAAATAAGTTAAAACTTAAGTACCTAACAACAAATAACCCCAAAGAAAAATAAATAGACTGTAACTTCACTAAAACCATCTGGTTTGCTATGTATTTTAACGGTATCTTAAACTATAATCATGGTAATGATATCAAAAAATGGTTCACTTGTTGAATTAATGAAAATAGACTTACCGAACTCGGAACAATTTTTTTTTGCATTATCTGGCACTTATCGAAATGCTTAAATAAAGTCGTTTCTTATAATATCTCCCCTAACCCCAGTGATCTTATTAATACTACTAACATGGAGTGTTAGAGCACTGCTCGGTCGAACTCGCAAGCGTTACTATCTCAAGCTTGTTTACTTATAGTAATGTCTCGGACTAGGATAGATTGTGTAGTTGAGCATTAGACTTCACGGCGTTCATCAATTGAAGACGAAGAACTACTAAGGCGAGCTTATGGAACTTCATCAACAAAAGGTATGTGGAGACTAAAACTCATCTATCACTTGGAAAGTCTATTTCTGCTCTATCTCCTAAATTGAGACAAAAGTCGTATTACTATATAGTTGTCGATTATACACATTTGAGATTTCGAGCTGAGTTTAACTCGCTTACATATTTCTCGGAATATGTGTTGGTAAGCTTTCGCTTCAACCAAGTTCATCTTATATTCTTTACGAAAGTCAAAAGATGATCATGTGAAAATCGTCGAGTAACATCTTACATGGTTTGTGTGATACAATCATTTGGTGTAGACTTGGAATGTTTCGTTATGATTATTTCAATAACTTGAAAATTGCTTTGATGCTAATAGTATGTGAAAACGGCTATTGTCATCCTCTAAGAAAGTTTCAATGATTGAAATAAGAGTTTAGAATACTTAACCATTATTGGATTATAAACATAGTGTGTTTTCTTGCATGTATGTGATCAATGAACGGAACTAAAGTATGCATACCCGTATGCGTACTTGTAGTTGTGAAATTCCGTGTACCAAGTACACATACCGGTGCGCATACTTGCGTAAGGTATAGGTCCGAGAATTTCTGCTGGGATTTGGAAGTGTACTAAGTATGCGTACCCATTTGCATACTGGCGAACCCAAACTCAGACTGGCTCCTTAAGTATGCGTACCCGTTTGCATACTTGAGTGGTTAAAGTTCTAAAATCGGTTGGCTCATGAACTAATACATTTATATATTAAGGAATGCATTCTTTGAAAACCGTGGCTATAATATTCATGAATTGATTCGAGTGAATCAAACCGATTTTTCTTCAATTGTGTTCTTGTATACTTCTATGAGAATATAGCAATTGAACAACTCTTTCACTAGCTTCATTTGAGTCATTTTGACTAGTTATGGTTAAGATGAATAAGGTTGATATGAGAGTGTTTATATAGCTAACCTAAGTTAACTACGGTTGAGCCAACATGGTGTACACGTTTAGGTACGGTCACTAAACCTAAATGAGGGTACATTTTATTTGTGTGTAACAAGCTAAGTTCTATCTAACGGTTGAAATATATTAGCTTGAATCTAATCAGGTTTTCATCTAACGGTGAATATTGAATGCTTTGTTACCAAGGTAACTTAGATTGCAAACCCTGATTTGAAAACTATATAAAGGAGAACTCTAGCAACTGGGAAAACTAATCCCCACATCTCCTGTGTGATACTAGTTGTATAAGCTAGAGTCGATTCTCTTTTAACCTTAGGTTTTTCATGAAACCCTATAGGTTAACGACTTAAAGACTTCATTGGGATTGTGAAGCCAGACCCAACTATTTTCTTTGTAGTTGTGTGATCTGATCTTGCTGTTTCTATCGTGTTTGAGTACAATCTTCTTTAAGATTGGCTCGAGATTTAATCTCCGATACGTAAGATAGAAAATAATCACAAACATCTTTGTCTCATCGTTTGTGATTCCACATATCTTGTTTCGCTACCATACGATTAAGATTATTGTGAGTTGATTGATATTTCTAGGTTGTTCTTCGGGAATATAAGTCTGGTATATCAATTGGTTCCTGTTCACCTTGATTTATAAAAAGATGGAACAAAACTCGTAGGAGACAGATTTATCTATTCCTATAGACTTTTCTGTGTGAGACAGATTTGTTTATCAAGTCTTCGACTTTGGGTCGTAGCAACTCTTGGTTGTGGGTGAGATCAGCTAAGGGAATCAAGTACGTAGTATCCTGCTGGGATCAGAGACGTAAGGAGAGCAACTGTACCTTGAATCACTGTAGGTTCAACTACAGTCCAGTCCGAAGTTCATTGGTAGTAGGCTAGTGTCTGTAGCGGCTTAATACAGTGTGGTGTTCAAATATGGACTAGGTCCCGGGGTTTTTCTACATTTGTTGTTTCCTCGTTAACAAAATTTCTGGTGTCTGTGTTATTTCTTTTCCGCATTATATTTTGTTATATAATTGAAATATCACAGGTTGTGCGTTAAGATCAATCAATTAGATAATTCAACCTTTGGTTGTTGATTTAAATTGATTGACACTTGAACATTAGTCTTTGGTACCGTTTAAGTTGTTTCACATAATAATCAGGCTCACGGATTTCTATCTGTTTGATTTGCTGATTACATTGTGAAACAGAGATATAAACTCTTTGATATACTTTTCTCTATATTGAGTCTAACTGTCTAGTTGATTCTTTTGAAAGTATATTGGAGCTTGTCTATTCAGATTGCCAAACGAAATATTGGGTGTGGTTTTTAGACCCCCGTTTTTTCATGGAGCATCTTTATCATTATATTGATAAACCCTCTAGGCACTCTAAATTCCCTACTGACAAACCAGAGACAAATCAACTAAATCTATTTTGGTTGGTTCAGTGTGATGCCTAATTCTTAGAATCCGACTTAACAATGCGATTTGTTGTCTAATTATGGACTCTACAGGTTGTCGAAGATCTATCAGAGCGAGGTTTCGCTTGGCTTCCAACCCCTTAGACGTAGAAGCAAAAGCTTGTTCAGTAGCTCTCAACTGGATCAAGGAGTTGGGACTAAGTCATTGCAGTATTCAGTTAGGCTGTCAGATATTGATTACAACAATTAATAAAGATAAATCCATCTCTAAAGATCCCTTTGGATGCGCAGAAAAATATTATCTATTGTAATAGCCTATTTAAATTTCGGAACCGTAGTGTGTCTAGTTTGTTAATAGGAAGTGCTTGTTTGTAGTCGATATAATAATAAATAAAGCTACAAAAAATCGAGTTGTCGCCTTTATCTTCTGAGAATCTATCAGAGGATATAAAATCCTCTTTTTTTGCCAGGATAGATTAAGGCAAGGTCTTTTTTTACCTTATGTAAGGCCTATTCCTATGCACATGTCAAGCAGCTGATTTTGCCACTTTAGCACCCATTATGGGTATGCCAAAGTGCCAAACATATATGCCTATATATGTGCCAGGAATAACAGTTAGGCATACATGACGGAGTCTCTAACGAGCGATAGAGAGTCTATCACTGTATGGTCAAACCAGCGCTCGTTGGTCATTCCAGCGACAACGATGGTCATGATGTCACTCGCTCGAAACATCACCGCTAATCAGTTACTCATCCAACGTCTACAATTTCCCCCCTCTATAAAAACCCAATTTCAAACTCATTTCAACTCACACCAGAATTTCTAAATCTCTCTAGAATTTCTCAATCCCTCAATCTTCTTCAAATATAAAACAATCACACCTTCTCTATATTTCTTTATTTATTGTAATACGGATTAACAATCTCAAAGTCAAGGCAAAGGTAAAAAAACCAAAGTCCGGGGTGCAAAATACAACATCACATAAGATGAAAGCATTTGTCGTAATTATGCTTATTTTACCCAAGAGTATCGATGGTGCATAACAACATGGTAACACCATGTGGGAAAACATATTTTGTAAATATGAAGAACTGTAGTTACCTAAAATCGGTGAGAGGCTAAAGTGGGATTCTAGGGTTTCTGAAAGTGAGTTATGGGAGGTTGAGCACGAACAGTCTTCGCCTAAAACACGCACAGTGGTCGTTCAAAGGCTGCTTCAGTCACATGAGAGGTTAGGGCTGGTCTTAGGGAGGGAAGCAGATGATGAGAGAGATCAAAGAATTCTAGGGTTTGAAGAAGAATTGCTCAGAGAGTTTTTGAGAAAGTATTTGTCAGCTTGGAGAAATAGAAGACCTATTTATAACTGAATTCTCTAATCCCAGGTAGGTGAAGATAGTGATTGTTTGTCGTGCTGTGCGGAGCACTTCTACCGTCTCTTCAGAAATAGATAGAAATTAACTAGGTCGGGTTTATCTCATTATTCCACCACCTTTACTCTCTTCTGCGGTGAGAAATAGGCCGGGTATTTCTCACACGTGCAATAGACCGCCAGACCAAAACCATAATTGATATCCCCCCATTTGTGTGAATCTGAGTCAGCCTTTGTGATGATGTGTTGAGAGAAAGAAATATTCTCTTTAGCCGAGTTGGCCAAGATAGAGAGATATTCTCTGATTTGTGAGAATGACTAGGATGAGTCACGTGAAAAGGCATGAAATGCCTCAGGAATCGTGTACAGAGTGTGAGAGGAGATGATGTTGAGCTCCCTCTCTCCATGGTCGGTCACATATGTCATGTAGAGACTGCATTATTATTTGTGGGTCCCTTTGTTGAGCATGCGGATCTCAAGAGAGCTTATCCACGTTTTTGGATAGACATGTATAGTTCAGGCTCAATTTACTAGTCGTGAGTGTGTTTGAGAGGCTGAGAAATAGGCTTGATCCTTAGGTAAGGCGTGTGCCTGAGTTTCATGCGTATATAAAACTCTTCAAACGAGATGGCTCAGTTCGGATGAGGCCACCTGAAATTTAGATGACGCAACTGAGGCTGTCGAAGATTTGGTCGACGGGTTTAAGGCCATCAGAGATTTGGCCGACGGGTTTGAGACCGTCTAATATTCAGCCGACGGGTTTGAGGCTCTCAGAAACTTGGCTGATGGGTTTGAGACCGTCTGATATTTACCTGACGGGTTTGAGGCCGTCAGAAACTTGGCTGATGGGTTTGAGACCGTCTGATATTTAGCCAACGGGGTGGAGTCTGTTCAATACTTGGCCAACATAGTGGAATCTCTCCCAAGTTAGATGGGACATGTTTGGGAGAAAAAAAAAAGGTTTGCACACCTAATAATGTCTCTGTGAGACTTCGGCTCACTTGTCTTTGACCAGCGTATCTTGTAGAGATGTGCTAGGAATCAATCGTGTCCGTATTTATGGGGCCGACATGACCAATGTATCTCGGAAGGATGTTCTAGGAGTCTGTCGAAAGGGCCCAGAGGCAGAATAGCCAGCGTATCTCACGGGGATGTCCTAGGAATCATTCTGAAGCCTCGGTAAGCCGAGTCAGAGCCTAGAGTAGACATGACCAGTGTATCTCGCGATGATATAATAAGAATCAGTCCTTGATCTCAAATAGAGTAAGTTGTGCTTACAGGAGACATGTATGTCTCCGCTCTGGGTCATAAGTACGCCAGGGACGTTTTTACGCATCTACAGAGCCTTCATGACCATCAGTAACTCGTCGAGGATGTATACTAGGAATCATGGCATCACAATCAGCTGCGTCTCGCGAAGACGTGCTGGAATTGTGTTTGTTCTGGTTCATAAGTCTGTCGGGGACGTTTTACACTCTACAGAACCTACGTGACCAGCAGTATCTCGCGGGGATGTATGCTAGGAATCACGGCATCACGACCAGCAGTGTCTCGCGGGTACGTATACTAGAAATCGTGGCTAGGGGTGCCTTGAGGGCCAAGCGTTTAATATCTCCTGTGAGAGTTGAGTTTTTTCCTATGGTCTTGAAATGACACTTTTGCCCCTTATCCAAATTTCACCATCTACATTAAGTCCCCTACTTAGAGTAGAACCTTGATTGTTCTATGATGAGTATATAGATGGTGACGACGCGAAGTTACAATCCACTCATTTTTTTAGACTTGTAGAGAACCTGAATCGATGCTTAGTATTCGTTTGTTCTGATTCTGAACTTGAAATCAACTATGGATTTGGAATCCTTCCGGGCATTTGCGTTGGGAGGCGTCATTGGAATGGTAATGGAGCCTTGCAAATATGAAATTTATATCTTGGTCGAGGGGTTTGCAAATTAGGGTTTACTTGGCCAAAACCCTAATTTCCTCTCTTTGTGTATCCTTGAGCTTCTGAGTTTGTACTAGTGAGTATTTTGGGGAAGAGAGGAATTTAGACGACTTTTGTATGGCCTTGATGTTGGTGAAGATCCATGAGATAAAATATATACTCCTTTCTGAATTGCTGAGTCCTTATGCCATACGAATTCTAAGTTCAGGCTTGTATTACACTAAAACCCTAATTCATTTTTTGTTTTTGTATGACTCCTTTGGATATCTGGAGAGACTTGACGAGGCTTGGTGGGAATGTATATGTATTTACGGGTTAGTACCTTGTATGCCGAGAGATCGTTCAATCCCTTATACTAATCAGACACCCTTTTTCCGAAAGAAAATACCTATTTTTGAAAACAAGGGTATTTTCGTCAAAAACTAACATGAGCCTGAATTTTTCAGACATGAGAGACTCCTTGAGATTCCATAGGCATGGTCACGGCTTGAGAGAGGGAGAGAGGCACGGTCTTGCTTTTTGGAAATTATGAACTCGAACTTCCCTGTTTGGGCTAAATTCCCTTTATTTTCTCATAAATTCTGATTTTCTGGATTCCGTTTCAATCCCTTTCTTCTTCGAATACTTAGAGAACTCAATATTAATGTGTATGAGGCCTTTGGAATGAGTATATGATAGTTTGGTCGGTCTCTGGCTGTATTAGGGCCTTCTTCTTTGAAAATACTCAAAATTGTGAAATAAGGGTATTTTGCTCAAAATCCCTTATGAGCTCGTTTTTGTTGAAGGGTGATGAGATAAAAGGGTGGAGAGAGGTGTAGAGAACCGTCCAAGAGAACAGGGAGAGTCTCGGCCCCCTCTCTTTTAGAATAAATCCCTTTTTTCGTTAAATTCTTGAAATTAGGGTTTTTTTCGTCAAAACCCTAATTCTCTTCGACTTTGGTCCCTCTGAAAAAATTCCGAGAGAATAAGTGACGTCCCACTAGCCTAGAAGTTTTGGAAGGAAGGAAACCCTAGGTTTCCTTATTTGAGCCAAATTCCTTTAATTTCCTCTTTTAGATCTAATTCCTTTTCCTTTTGCTTGAGAGATTCCTTCTTGAGATAAAATTAGAGAAGAGAACTTGTCTTGTATGTATTTTTGGTCGTGCACTAGTTTAGTAAACCGAAACGCCTCCTTGTATTACCAAAATACCCCTCTTTAGAAATATTTTGATAATTTGAACTAAGGGTATTGTCATCAGAAACTCTAATGAGCTCGCTCTTGAGAAGAATGGGAATGCTTGAGCGTCATCCACATCTGGTCATGTGTGAAGGGAAAGTCTTGGGGCGTGACTTGGCATGATTTTAGGGAAGTAAATGCTTGTCTTCCCTTGTTCGGGTCAAATTCCTCTTTCTGTTTGAAGTAGAATTGATATTGCAGAAAACCCATTTATTATTCTTAATGCTTAAATTTAATTCTTGACCCTTAAATTATAATCGTGGGATGAATGTTGCTGAATGATAACATCTTCCCTTGCTTAGGTGATAGCGCCATTCGACTTTCAAAACAATCGATACTAGTCTTTAATCTGATGATATAGAAAATAACAGAAGTGCTAATGATCTTGGACTTACTGATGTAGATACCCATCCTTCATTCTCTATTGAGTCATCTTCTATAAGTCTTGATATTTATCCCTCTTTGATAATAGACGCATATTTCTTCGACAGTTGGATGAATAGAAGTAGTCGTATTTGTCAAGGATTCTCTTCGTTTAGGTGTTTGTCACCAAAATTCAGATTTGAGACACTTAGGGAGAATGGATGTAAACTCTTAATGCGGACTCCGATTTGAGTCCCCGGTCCCAACTTTGAAAGATAAGATGATAAGCTTTCTAATACAAAAAGAATGACTCGATTCCGAGTTTGTTTGACCAATCAAATTCGTGTATACTTCTGACTTCATAAATCCCGTATGAAATTTCAGGAGTTTTTCAGATTGCACTTACTTCGGAGTTGGGGCCACATCTCCTAGATCGTTTGTCCGTTTGAGGTGCTCTTTTGGTATGTTGTTTGGAATACATAGGAGAACATATTTTTTCAGTAAGTACCTCGAAATTCCTTATGAATTGTCATCATTTTTCACATCTCCCCGCTGCAGTGTATAGCAATCTGAATTAGAAAAGGAATCCTTTTGTTGTTTGGACTTTTGGCATGTCCCAACGCCTCAAACATGCATCGTAGATTATTATGACATTACTAAGCCTCATTTGATTAGTATAGATCGTGATTTTTGCCTCCCTAGGTCAGAGACATGCCCATCATTTGATTTTTTATGTTTATACCCTTTGTTGTTAAGAAAACGTATTTTTCCTTGATCCTTTGCGAGTGTCCCATGAGATGTGAGCTAGATTTTTTGATAAGGATAGGACTCTAGGCATCAGGTAGGATTTAAAGGATTAGGAGAGGACAAGGCTTGAAAGGATTGGATGAGACAAAGCTTTAAGGGGTTATATGAGGACAAAGTTTTAGGGGAAAGGCTAGTACTCATGTAAAGCAAACCCTAATCATGTGTTTTTGCTCCCTTAGTGTACTTCTTCTAATTCCTATCTCATTTTTAGCATACTCTTCATGGTGAAAACGGGTTCAACCTTGGTAGAGCAGGGATGAGCGGGCTTCAACAATTTCAGAGGACCTTCAGAAAGAGATTCCACGTGCAGAGAGACAGCCCACCGGCCTAGGGTGATTTCACGGGACCCATGTCCTCTTTAACTTCGGATGAGACACTTGTTGGCGATTTTAGCTTCATGAGAATGATAACCCTGAACGACCTTGCTTTTGAGGATCTTGTAAATCTGGGAAAGTTGATGACAACTCGTGAAAATCTTTGCTTTAAATATGAGGTGGTTGCGAGAGTGGCTCAATTCTGTCAGGGTCCATTGGGGTATGTTGAGTTCAGGTCCTTTTTTTTAGAGAGGTTCTTAATCTGGAGGAGCGCATGGTAGATGAAGAACATGCAGGCGGCGGCTTAAGATGCGGGGACCAAAATGAAGCAACTGAACATGGAGGAAGAGATTTTCTCTGGGGGCTCTGCTGGATGATTTTTTTCAAGATTGATATTTCCCTCTCTGGGCCTTTTTTGTATGCATTTGGTAAAGGAATGGGACCCCCATGGGTGAAAATCCTAAGTTAAATTCGTAATAGGAATACCTCCCTTGTACACCTTCACTCCATAGGTTGTAGAAACTTCGTTTGACGTCTGATTTCAGTGGTTGACCCCAGCTATCGAATAGAAAAGACCTGTCTTTCATTTATTAAAGAAAAGTTAAGATCTGGATCTTGTTTTTCTTGTGATAATTCCACGTGAAATTGAATCCAGAGATTTTCAGTAGCAATTCATTTTGTTTTGATGATATATTCTGGATCGTATTTTGAAACAGTATGCTCTTTTAACTCGTGGTTGGAGAAACGCAGAAGGATATTTTTCATCAAGGGCATGTTTTCCAATTCTCTACACATTTGTCCCAATTCATCGAGTTAGATGGCTAAAGCATGAGCAGCGTCTAAGTAAAGCGAAAACTATAAACTCCTCTTCAAACCGATTGCAAACCCTAGTTTGTCTGTTGCATGCGTTTATTGTTGAGAGATGATTTAAATGCTAGTTCTACTTGATATAGTCTTTGCGCACGCGTATAAAACCCTAAAACTTCTTGTAGGGACGAAATTATCCAAATTTGAATCATCATATCTTCAGTCAGGATTCGGGACATAGTTTCAATTGCTGAATATAGAGAAGATGTTGACAAAGGAGAATTCGACGAGACCGAAGAGAGATGCGATATTTATCGAGTCACAGATAAGTTCCCTTCACAATTTTGAAGGCCGATCTCTATTCCCCTAGTCCCCAAGTAATAACATGTTGCGATGTGGGTGTGGGGACTTGAATGGTCTTGATGTGTCCCGATCTTTTGAGACTCTTGCGCTGATCATTTCTAAATATGTTATCTGAAAACTGGATGTCTGGGTCACCTCCTGTTGGCCATTCAAATGTGTGACCTACGATTCTTCTTTAGTCCCTATTTTCATATAAGACTAGGGCTTCTTATTAACTCGGGACGCTTTGTAAAATGAAGTAAGATCATTATAGCGTACGAGATTGAGTCTTCAAGGCGGGCAAGCGATAATCTGTGAGTTGGAGACATCTGTGGAGAGTCATGTCGAGGTATTGGACACATGTGTCTTCCCGGATAAGATTAAGTTGTTGTTCGGTCTCTACTAGGTGTCTCGACTGGGATTCATACGAACTTATGTAGCCGAATCATCTATCGAGATCTTTCTTTCTTCTGGGAGATGGTAAACCAAAATTAAGAATAGTGTACGCCTTTTGGACTAGCAGAACTATGGATGTAGCTGAACAATCGATTTGTGGTGACTTTGTTGATGGGGTAGTTCTATGGAAATATGCTAGGCGTTTCTTCACGCTGGAGAATCGTATCTTGGCCTGAGGAAGTTGTAAGTGATCATCATATCTTGTCCTTCGCTCATCACGTCTGAACCTGACTCATGGGATAAGCTGTCAAGCGGGTTTTTTCGATAGAAGAGACTTTGGCCGAGGGAATTGCTAGTAGGCTTCCGAATGAGTAGCGTGTGGCCTAGATCCATGGTCTCGGATCCTTTCCCTTAATAGGTTCAGATGCAAAGATATTCTCCTTCTACGTCTTGGCTGAACTAAGGTCCCATCGGAAAATGATACTCGGTAATCGTTGGTGTAGCTGAGATGGAGGCTCAACGAGACTTGGTCGTACAATTGCTAGGACTCCTCTTCTTTCTGACGCGACAGGTGTTGAGATATCATATCGACCGGCGGCTTTGTCTCTTTGGATAAGTATGAGCTTTGGCTAAGTATTGTCTTGGAATCTAGTTTCGTCTTATACTTTGTCGCGTTTTGGTCATGATCCTCTGAAGCAGGAAGAATGACAAAATGTATCTCGACTGGCAATTTATGACCCTATGTGGCTATGCAACGCTTTTGACTAGGTCACAAATTTTTGGAACCTTTCTAAGTTTTCGCTAAGTCTATCTTGTAGATGATGAAAATACGAATCCGACGGAAAAAGAACTAGGTCAACAGGATACAGAATGAAAGAGTTATAAGTAAAATAGTAAAGTGAAGTAAACTTCCCGAGTCCCCTGTGATCAGGTTGAGGGCCCTTGACATAAACGAATTTTGGAGCAAACATTCATCAGAATCTCCAAGTTTAGAGCGTCATATGGTCCTTGAGAGCGGTAAGGTCGGCTGGATGGTTGCTCCTTTGCTCTGTCGCGTTCATAACGAGCTTCATCTTCTCCGGTGAGTTCAATTGCAGATGGACTGAATCCCGTCCGTGTTATTCTCAGCAGTTTTGGTATTACTTCTTTAGAAAACGTGTACTTGATATAGATTTGTTGGATCTATCCCTACTGGTAACTCTAATGGCATTTTCAGATAAGTCTGGATATCAATCTGAGATTCTGTAAGATTCGGGGAGTTCTCAGGTCCTTAGCCAACGTTTTTAGGTTACTAGGACGTTTTTTTTATGGAGGAAAAGGTTCGGGTGATCCAGAATGTAATAAAACCTATTCAAAAATCGTCTGAGAGAGAAAAGTGCAAGTAGGGATGACTCTCTCGACTAAATCTGTAATGGGTTTACAAAGACTGAATCAATAAAACGTTTTTATGTTTGGATTGGTGGAATCGGCTTCCTTTCTAATAGTGACCATGATTGAGATCAATGTTTTAAAACCCAGACCGGACGTCAACCCAGTAAAATCACTGGGTCAGGGTAAACTTGTCTAACCAGTGGTTCAACAAGGGTCACTAGGTCAATCTGTATCTACCAAATATATCATAAATTTGCACCTATTCGTCTAAGTTCTTCCGTCTTCTTACGAGCAACAACTTCTTCTTGCCTCAATTGAAGCCTATGCTAAGAACAGACCCACAATGTGTACACGTATAATTACAATACCAATAACAGCTTTTGTTACACATTTGCTTGCTTCCAATTTCTTGTTTGATTTCACTTCTTCAATAACTAATTAACTTGGATTCACATTCACGTTCTCCACATGTATCTATTCCCAGATGAATTCATTCGTTTATTAATTAGGTTAGCATCATTCCATTAATTAACTACTAAATCTGGCAGATGAAGATGATGGAGATCACGATTCACGATCATTATTTTGGTTACCTAAGTGTCTTGAATCTCTTGAGCTTCTTGATAATTGATTTCCTTATATAATATCCTCTACATATCATAGATACTTTAAAAACAAAAAAAATCTTAATTCTTTGTCGGAGATGATAATTGATTTCTCAACTGAAATTTGAAAACTACCCTGCAACTGTTTAGCTTCGTAGAGAAAGAGAAGATAAAAGGAAAAAAAAAAAAAAGGTGAACCGGGTAAAAACCCAGCTGGGTCGACTGGTTAGACTAGATGGTTCACCCGGTTCAATGGTTTATTCAACAGATTAGTGGGTTAAGGGTGACCCAGCTCTTTTTTTCTACTGGTTTACCGGTCGAACCATCTGGTCCGGTCCGGGTTTTAAAACATTGATTGAGATCTGTAACTGAGTGAACAACCTCCCACTGTGGTCGCCAAAATGTAGTTACCTAAAATCGGTGATAGGCTAAAGTGGGATTCTAGGGTTTCTGAAAGTGAGTTACGTGAGGTTGAGCACGAACAGTCTTCGCATAAACCACGCACAGTGGTCGTTCAAAGGCTGCTTCAGTCACATGAAAGGTTAGGGTTGGTCTTAGGGAGGGAAGCAGATGAAGAGAGAGATCAGAGAATTCTAGGGTTTGAAGAAGAATTGCTCTAAGAGCTTTTGAGAAAGTTGTTGTCAGCTTGGAGAAATAGAGGACCTATTTATAGCTGAATTCTCTAATCTCAGGTCGGTGAAAATGGTGATTGTTTGTCGTGCCGTGCGGAGCACTTCTCCGGTCTATTCAGGAATAGATAGAGATAAACTAGGTTGGGTTTATCTCATTATTCCACCACCTTTACTCTCTTCTGCGGTGAGAAATAAGCCGGGTATTTCTCACACGTGCCGTAGACCGCCATACCAAAACCTTAAGTGATAGCCCCCCATTTGTGTGAAGCTGAGTCAGCCTTTGTGATGATGTGTTGAGAGAGAGAAATATTCTCTTTAGCCGAGTTAGCCAAGATAGAGAGATAGTCTATGATTTGTGAGAATGACTAGGATGAGTCACGTAAAAAGGCATGAAATACCTCAGGAATCGTGTACAGAGTGTGAAAGGAGTTGAGGTTGAGCTCCCTCTCTCCATGGACGGTCACATATGTCATGTGGAGACCGTATTGTGGGTCCCTTTGTTGAGCATACGGAGCTCAAGAGAGCTTATCCACGTTTTTTGATAGACATGTATAGTTCAGGCTCAATTACTAGCCGTTTGAGAGGCTGAGAAATAGGCTTGGGCCCTATGTAAGGCGTGTGCCTGAGTTTCATGCATGTATAAAACTCTTCAGACGAGATGGCTCAGTTCGTATGAGGCCACCTGAGATTTGGCTGACGCGACTGCGGCCGTCAGAGATTTGGCCGACGGGTTTGAAACTATCTGATATTTAGCCAACGGGGAAGGAGTCTGCTCAAGACTTGGCCAACACAATTGAATCACTCTGAAGTCAGCTGGGACATGTTTGGGGAGAGAAAAGAAGGCTTGCGCGCCTAATAATGTCTCTGTGAGACTTCGGCTCACTTGTCTTTGACCAGCGTATCTTGCAGAGATGTGCTAGGAATCAATTGTGTCCATATTTATGGGGCCGACATGACCAATATATCTCGGAAGGATGTTCTAGGAGTCTGTCGAAAGGGCCCAGAGGCAGAATAGCCAGCGTATCTCACGGGGATGTCCTAGGAATCATTCTGAAGCCTCGGTAAGCCGAGTCAGAGCCTAGAGTAGACATGACCAGTGTATCTCGCGATGATATAATAAGAATCAGTCCTTGATCTCAAATAGAGTAAGTTGTGCTTACAGGAGACATGTATGTCTCCGCTCTGGGTCATAAGTACGCCAGGGACGTTTTTACGCATCTACAGAGCCTTCATGACCATCAGTAACTCGTCGAGGATGTATACTAGGAATCATGGCATCACAATCAGCTGCGTCTCGCGAAGACGTGCTGGAATTGTGTCTGTTCTGGTTCATAAGTCTGCCGGGGACGTTTTACACTCTACAGAACCTACGTGACCAGCAGTATCTCGCGAGGATATGTGCTAGGAATCACGGCATCACGGCCAGCAGTGTCTCGCGGGGACTATACTAGAAATCGTGGCTGACGGTAAAATCTTACATATTTTTTACTCAAATTTACATTTTTTAGCTCTTTATTTTGTATATACTAATAATTTTATTTTGCAGAATTTAATAAATAAAGCTCGGTTGCACTAAAATACGGTACTTTGCCCGTAAAATGGATGAAGATTCAAATGCCTCGGTGAGCGTTTAGAATTGGATTCAAAATTATTCTCAAAATAGCAACATATTTTTGGGGTCCACTAGCGGCGACATCATATAATGGGACTAATTCTTATATTTGGAAAATATAATTTGTCTTGACTACAAGATTTGAAGGATTAATATAATATCTTTCACCTATGGAAAGGAAAATGAGGCAATCTTTTATTCAACTGAAGAAAATAAAAGTGTTAAGTAAGAAATCTACATGGAGTAATTGGTGGGAATTAAATATATGAAGAGTATGGAAAGAATACTATTCTTTATGGTTGGAGTGAATAAAGAATAAATAATTCCCAAATAAAGAAAATTGTAACTGCATGAGAATTATATTATTTGACGAGTGACACATTCTTATTGGAGGATTTTTCATTGTCCTGACATGTAGCGCATTCTCATTTGGCGATGATGTGGTAGTGGTAAATAGAAAAGGAAAGTGGTTTCATTTGAAAGCTATAAATACGTCGTGGATACAAGGAAAAGGGGAGTTCAGAGTCTGAGAAAAATAGTAGAGTTTTTATTTCATTCTTTTAATTTTCTTTTGTAATAATGGAGTAATTTCTCCACTGGGGTTGAGGAAGAAGCCGGGTTATTATGTACAATATTCAGTTAGTCTTTTAATAAAACATTCTTCTGAGCAATAATTGTTTTATTAATCTCTCTTCTATATGAGCTTCGTTCTTTATTTGTTTTGAATAGCCTTAGGTTGTTGATCTTTTATAAGCGAAGGAGATTATTATGTTTTGGTTTACAACAAAAGTTGTAATATTTTTTTTAAAAGTTATATTTTCCGAGATGTATCGGTTGGGTCTCGATAGTCTTGAGTTATAAAAATGGATATTTGTTGAAGATTGTATAGGTGTTTTACATAATTAATCCGAAAACCCTAGTTTCCTTCAATTTGGTCATTTATAAATTTTTATTAGCGTTAGTTGATATTTTACATTTTAATCTTTTTAGCTTAATATTTATTAGAAATTGAAAGTAACAGAACTTTAGTCCCTGTGGAACGAACCGTACTTGCATATTGTCCAATAGACAACCGTGCTCTTGCGGTACACAATAAAATATCTCATCATCTTTAAACAGAGGTGACTTGTGCAAAATATTAATATCATTTTGTGAACCCGGAAGACCAAAAAAAGCGTGCCATATCCAACAATCATAAGAAGCAGCAGCTTCAAGGATAACGGTTGGTTTTGGATAATGACCCTTATATTGACCGACCTAATAAACAATGGATCCTTGCCATACCCAATGCATACAATCAAGACTACCTAGCATTCCTGGGAATCCCCTTTCTTCATTCTCCCTCAATATTTGTCGGTTGGTTTTCGTAAATATGTTGGACCAAAATGATTAATCATTACTTCACAAAACAATGAAAGGTAAGTGAATGAAGTTATTTTACCTATACGAAGGTACTCATCGTTCGCATCCGCTGGTTTGCCATAACCTAGAATCCTTAAAGCCGAAGTAACTTTTTGTTCATGATTATGACCTCTAATATTCAGTGCATCAAACTGATAATTAAATTGAGGTTCTACTCGACAAAGCACTTCAATAATCTTTTTCACCAGATGCCGAGGCATGTGGAATAGACCTTGAAAATTTTGATTAGAGTACATACGATGGGAAGAAAATAATCGTACATCAGCTTCTGGTGGTAAAATTCCCTCTCTCGATACGTATATCTACTTGAGAATACTTCTTTTGGCTCTGGAACTCTAGGTATTTGCCCCGGATGTACGAGCATTAGAGTGTCGATTAGTTTATTATCTTTAGCTTCCTCGTCGTCAAGTTCTTGCAACCTCCTCTGGTGCATTTGTCGTTATAATCTAAACCGATTCATAATAACATTCCTCTCTTCATTGGATCTCGCCATTGATGATTATGGAATTTAAAATTATGGATACAAATACAAAATTGGTAAATATATGTATAAGTAGGTGTGAGTGATCTGAAGAAGTATATATATGTATAAGTAGATGTGAGTGATTTGAAGAAGTATATGGGCGTATATATAGGAAAGGGGGGGGGGGGGGAAATAGTCGTTGAGCGATATAATGTCAAACGAGCGATATAATGAAAACCGAGCGATGAAACTTATGACGTCAGCGATATTCACATTATCGCCAGCGCTTTAATGATTTTCGTTCGCTAGAAACTCTGTCGCTCATTTGTTTTCCCATAATGGCACAACTCGTTTGCCATGCCACTTGGTATGTCAATAATTGTATGTTTTATCACAAAAATAAATAAAAAATATACTCCTTCCGTCCCATTATTAGTTGACCTATTTACTTTTAGATTTTGTCCCATAATAGATGACCTATATCACTAAGCAATGGGATATTTTTAAAGTTATCCTTTTTTGCACATGATTGCTTGATCTTTACTCAAGCAAATCTTTTTTCAGTAAACAATTTATTGGAGCTTCTTCATAACTTTAGCTCACAGTCTGGTCAAGTTATTAATTTTGAGAAATATGCAGTTCATTTTAGTAAGAAAACTAAGCCTGAAGTTGCAGATACTTTGACACAAATTCTTGGGGTCAAAGTCATGAGCTCAAAGGAAAAGTATTTAGGTTCTCCTTTAATTCTTGGGCATTCAAAACAGGAATCTTTCAAATCCATTAAATAAAATTTTGAATCCAGATTTTCTTCATGGTCAAGTACTTCTCTTTCTCAAGCAGGTAGGGATACTATGATAAAACATGTACTTAACTCTGTACATGTTTATCAGATGGGGACATTCAAATTGCCTAATAACCTCATCCAACAGCCGACTACAATTGAGAGGAAGTTTTTCTGGGGCTATAACAGTAATAGAGGTTTTAACCCTATTGCTTGGCTCAATCTCTGCAAATCTAAATAATTTGGAGGGCTGGCTTTCAGAGATTTGGAGAAACTTAATTTAGCCTTGCTCACAAAACTTGTTTGGAACATCTGTAATGATTCAAACAGTTTGATGTCTCAAGTCTTGGGAAGTAAGTACTTCAAAAGTTGAGACTTAATACATTAACACTTGTCTACTAAAAATTGTTCTTATACTTGGAATGTGATTCTAAAGGGTCTTGAGATTGTGCAACAACACTACTTCATGGAGATCAATAATGGGAGGAAAACTAACATATGTAAAGATAGATGGATACCGGGCATGCTTCATCCACCTCTTCCTATTAATGACTTTCGCAGGTTTTATGAAGATGTTGCTGAATTTTACCTTCCTGATTCAAATCTATGGAATACAGACTTGCTAAATCAATTATTTGATGCTGCTACTTCAGCTATAATTCAGTCTCTTTTCATTGATAACAGTAAGGAAGACATTATGTTATGGATGCCTGCTAGTGATGAGAAGTTTTCTGTCAAAAGTACTTACAAAATGCTAACCCACAACAACAGTGAAGTTCAAGTAAATGGAGTTACTGTTAACTCTAAGGTGTGGAAGAAGTTATGGAAATGTAAGGATGCTCACATAACCAAACTGTTTGCATGGAAATGTATCAGAGGCATCAACACAACAAAGAGCAAGAGAGCTTTATATAATAATGATGTAGACACTCAATGTGATATTTGTGGATGTCCTGAAGAACCAATGGAACATATAATCTTCGAATGCAGATACGCTAGAGCAGTTTGGAGAGGTATTAATATTAATATAGATGCAGTTAGAGATAACTGCAATTCAGTCTCTGAGTGGGTTATCAGCTGGTTTTTTTCTTCTGTGCACAATCAAGATAACAGATGGTTATTCTCTCTTCTGATTGGTGCTTGGATATTATGGAAAGATAGGTGTGATGCAGTCTTTCAGGGAGTATCTCTTAATCCTCATTCTACTGTGCATAAAATTCATTACCACTTAGCCTCTCATTTGCATAACATTGATTCTACACAGTTATCTAATGTCAGTGTTAGCAGTAAAATTTCACGCTGAAAGCCCCCTCTAGAGGGTATTATCAAATTTAACGTTGATGGATCTTTTGATCATGTTTCTAACCACTTTGGTATTGGCATGGTCATGCGTGATAACATAGGTACTTGCCTTGGAATCAAAGGAACCTGTGGAGATGAAGCATTGAGTCCTAAAGCATTGGAATGTATGGTAATTAGGGAGGCGTTATCTTGGGCTAAGGAAAGGCAACACTATAGAGTCCAAGTTGAAGCAGATGCAAAGCTTGTCATACAGACCATCAATGAGAATACTTTACTTATTCAATGGGAGAATAGGAATCTAATAAAAGAGATAAAACATTTGGTCTCTAGTTTTTCCTTTTATGAGTTTGTTTTTGTAAGTCGAGAGGTAGCTGATGCTGTAGCTAAGAATGCTAGAAAAACAACAATACCTATTGAAATGTATGGAAACTATGATCCAGCGCTAAAAGACCACAACTTCAGCTAAGTTCTAATAAATTTTCCGTCTATGCTAAGTTCTAATAAATTTTACGTTTATAAAAACGAGGTCATCCAATAGTGGAACGGAAGGAGTACTATAATTTTGGGGTGGAAAAATCGGAAGCTTGAACCCACGAGAGATTCCTCTATCGTGGACTTCAAAAATTGCTGAGACGAGCTTATACGCCAATGCCTCGCCTTCTTCCCCAAACACACTCCCATCAGCAAACCTAATTTCCACACTTCTCATTCTTATCTCAACCTCCAGAAATTAGAGATAAAAAAAACCTAATTTATGAATAACCAGAATAAGATGGCAGTAGGTGGAAACCCCAGTAACCATAACAATAACCATAAAGGGTCATCATCAACATCTTCATCCCAATTCCAGAAGTCCTCTTTCCGGAAATCAAGATGGGATAATAATCACGATAATTTTCAATCTGATCATAAACCTAATTCTTCGTCTAAAGATTCTAAACCTTCTTACCCTAAAAAAGATGAGTCAACAACAACCACAAAATTAAGTTCATCATCCAAACCTCAACCTGATCAAGCTTATACCCCTTCAGGTGGGTCTGGAATGTTTAATGGTGGTGGTGGTTCTCCATTTACAGATCCTGTTAATTTTGGTCCACCACCGCCGCCTCCGGCTTATGGTTTTCACATGTTGGAGAGACGAACAATTGTAATGGCTGATGGAAATGTAAGAACATATTTAGCTCTTCCACCAGATTATCAAGATTTTCCAGGAGGACGTCATATGGATGAGAGGTATTATCCTTTTGGACCAGGTGGTGGTGGTCGTGAGCCTGAATTTGGGTTTGATAATCATTTTCCTCATGATGGATTTCATCGTGAACACGGTGGTGATATGTATGGGCGTAATGGGCAGGGTGAGTATTGGAATTCCGTAGGGTTCGATGGACGTAGTTCATTACTGCCACCTGAAGGTGGTTCCTTGAAGAGGAAATATGGAGACGGAGATGAAAGAGACCCGAGAGATCTAAGAGACCCAAGGGATGAATTTTCTAGGCAAAGACAGCAGCTTTTACAGTATGGAAATCCTAATGGGTTTCCTTTGGGACATGCTGACAGAGGTGGTGGTGATTATTTAGCTGGAACAAGTAGTCCATTTGGTAGGGATCCAATGTTGTCCGGTAGAGGAATGGATGATCATAGGTCTCAAAAGCATTTGAGAGTTGGAGGAGATTATGGTAGTTCACATTCTCGGCATGTTGGACATGGGAATGATTCGAATTCTAAATTTTCTGATGTTGATACACATGCATTGAAGAAATCGTTTCTCCACTATGTGCAATTACTAAATGAAAATCCTGCTCAAAGGAAGGAATTTTTGGAGGATGGAAAGCATGGGCGTTTGAAATGCCTCGCGTGTGGCAGGTTTGATAACATTGTGATGTACTTGATTCTATGCTTCATCGTCTTTAGCATGTTTTGGATGTTGTTGATATTAATCTTAACAAAGGCTCAAGTTTTATGCTGATATGTTAGTTTAAGACTTTAGAGGATCTAAAAGGTGGGCCTCTAGCTCTAAAAGTTTGCTGATACCAATGTCCGTATTTAGCTTAAGTGAACTAGGTCTGCTGATATGTAGAGTTCTATAATTCTAACAGATGCTTAGTTTGTTTTGTGTTAGGATTGTTTGTGTTGGTTATTGCTTGTAGTTTGCTACTTAAGGATTATGGAACTCTCATCAAGGCACTTGCTTTGTCCTGGATATTAGCGAAGGAGAAACAGATTAGGTAGGAACGGATAGTTTTCTAGTAGCTAATGTGATCCGTTTGTAGTTGTTCTAGTCAAATCTAGATTCAAATATGTCTTTTTATTGCAAACTAAGGCTGTTGATAGAATCTGATAAGGTTATGTTTGCTGTCAACTGACTGTAGTCTCAGGGGAATAATATGTCTGAGTAGCAATGTGGTTCTTCGTTAAGATTAGGGTAAGTAGGCCAGGATAATTAATTCTACCTACTGCGATTGAATTCTAGAATGTGGTCGTCAGTTAAATTTGGATAAGAGTAAGATGATATAGACATATAGTTGCTAGCGACTGTAGTCAGTGATGAAGGAACTGGTTTTCCTTCAGGATTCGATGCCAAAACAATAGGTTTTTTGTTTGTGCATAGAAGTATACTAATATGTGTAGTAGTGGTATTTTACTGCACATCGTATTTGGTTTCAGGGGATAAGGACCCTTTATATTCATTTTGTATTTTGAGGCATAAGAAGTTGATTTATCTAATGGGATAATGCTGAAGTTAGCTTATATAGAAACATATATTACTTATGGAGGAAGAATAGGAAGAATAGCATCGGAAATTCAAAGCTGGACCATGGCACATTTTTGGAGGGTGGAAGCATGAGTCTTCACAATGCCTTACATGTAATATTGTGTTGCATGTGATTCCATCGTTCAACTCGTGTTTTAACTTGTTATTTGTGTTGTAGTAGGCCTTACACGTAATATGGAGCTGCATGTGATTCCATCGTTTAATTCGTGTGCAACTTGTTATTCGTGTTGTAGTTAACCATATGCAGGATCATGTTTATGCAAATGAGATGAGCTATAATAATTTATAATTTAGAGGATGTATCAATGTGGGAATTCTGCTCTGATGAAGTAGGCTGTGCAGTAAAATCTGGCGCCTAGGCTTGGCTGAATTTTTGGCTTTTTGTGCATAGACTGATGAGGCAAATATGCACTGGACTTGAACTGAATTTCAGTTATTCGTCTGAGCGCCAGGCGATGCCTCGGCCCAAAAAATTAGGGTTTCCAGACAGATCTTAACTTTTCGAGCGATAGATGTATAGCTCACTTTACAAGTGAACCTTAACTTTCCAGATTTTGGAAGTTGAAATATCTTTGATCAATATTCACTACACCCGTCTCAACATGTGTTGTATAACTTAGATAAAAAGGTGATGGATTTGCATCTCCTGATATAGAACCTCATTTGAGAATAAAAAATAAAAAATCTACCAATTATACTTGCATGTAAGGCTTACCCACTCTTAAAGGTGGGTCACAGAATGAAATCTTATGAAATGTTTACCAATTCATGATGTTGAATACTATTTTTGTGTATCTACAACTAGTGAAAAAAAAATGTAAACATATGTTCGAAATATTTAATGTATCTGCATAGTTTCTGATTAAGTGATTAGTCACTCCAGCCGCTAGTCCCCCTCAGCCGCCTGATGACCGCCTAACGAGTTCTGCTACTTAGGAAGTAGGTATGCTGATATGGTAAGTTTTAAATCTCAGGATATTATATACGGGCATATAGCTCAAGTGAATCGCCTCTGCTCGTACAACAAGTTCTGCAACTTAAAAGGAAGCTTTTGAAATGTCTGTGTTGATTAGAAGTTGTGGTTGGTTATACAGTACTAAAACTGTTATCAATCTCATACGTTTCTATCACCACTAAAGTTGTGTGAGATTTTGTTCTCTTTCTAGTTAGTGTGGACATCAGGTTGCATACAGTTTAATCTGAAGAAAGATGATTGTTTTGTTTGATTTCATTTCTATTTTCATCATTGGTTAGCTAGTTCATATTTTGGAGCAGATCCTATTCATCGTTTTTTTTTTCTCTGTTCCGTTTCCCATTCTCCCGCCCGTTGAGTCGCTTGTTAATCAGGCTGGATTTAGGTTTCAATGTGGAAGATAGTGTTGGAGGTTTGTGTAATGCAGTTGATTTGATGTTGTCTCTGTTATTTGTGAATTCTTGTTACCTCGGTAACTTTCATTAGAGTTGCCTTTTTAGTAGGCTTATACATGAACCATTTCAAATGTGCTTGTTTATAAGGCAATTACACGAAAAGGGGCACTAGTTATGCCCAATAACTGTCTGAAAATGTATCATTTGTTTGTTGTAAGTGCATGTTTTTGCTAGGACATCTGTTCCGCCTTTTACTGTTAGTATATTTTGTCACATGTGGATGTAGTTACTTTGTTCAACTGTGTTGTTCCTCATGATGTTGGATGGCGACCAATTTTTTTTTATTTGATAGAGATTATTGTTTCCATCTATTCGGTTCCTTACGCTAGTGCCAATCTATCAATGTGTTTATCACGATCCAACTCCAAAGCTCCTGTCTGTTGAGTTGGCTGTTAATCAGGCTGGATTTATGTACCAACGTGGGAGCAGCATTTTATTTTTGAATACCGATTGTGCTGTGGGTTTGTGTTATGCAGTTGATTTGTCGTTGTCTTGGTTACTTGTAAGGTGTTGTTGCCTCGATAACATTGTTGAACTTTCCCTTATTATTAGGCATATACACGAGCTGGATAAAATGTGCTTGTTCATAAAGCACTCACACGAAAAAAGGCACAAATTATGCTGAGTAATTGTCTGATTATTTTGTATTGTTGCCAGTAATGTTCAATTGCTATAAGGAAGTATAGATGCCAGTCTTTGATCAGGTTGGCCATTGTTTCTGGTGATTGTGTTATCGGCTTAGTCTTTCATTACATGCATGGTTTTTCATAGGTCAGGTTTTTTTTACCAGTTTTTTTAATCATTATCTGTTTTGCTCACTAGCTTCTGTTGTCACAAACCCGTGATGTTATTGTTGTAGTAGGTTATTACTTTATTGATTGACTGAAATTAGAGGCAAACGCTGAATATGTTACTCTTCCTCCATGCTCTTGGTGGGAAAAACAGGGCTTCTAAAGAATTTTCGGATGTGCATGGTCTAATTATGCACACATACAACTCAGTTGACTTGCGAGTAGATCATCTGGGCCTACACAAGGCTTTGTGTGTTTTAATGGGTTGGAATTATGCAAAAGCTCCTGAAAACTCCAAGAGTTACCAGTCATTATCTGCGGATGAAGCAGCAGCAAGGAGGGATGATCTTATAATGTGGCCACCTTTGGTGATCATTCATAACACAAATTCAGGCCGGGGTAAAGATGGCCACATGGAGGGTATGGGAAACAAGACGATGGATAATAAACTTAGAGGTATAATATGTTGCTAAGCCTTTTATCTTATCTGGAATGGGTGTATACATACAAATATTATTATTATCGATGTCGCAAAGCCATAGTTACAAAAGAGTGGATTGAGGCCAGAAAGTCATTTAGTTGGTGCAGTGCTTCATTTGTCTTTTTGCTGCATTAGCTGACCTTAAGTTTTCAGGTTCTTGGCCATGAACGAATTTTGATGGAACAACAATTGGTTTAGTGTTGAGTTTGTTTTGGGGGATATTTTAGGAAGTAAATCCAATAGGCTTGCTAGTTCCTCCTAGACAAAAAGGTGAAAATTGGTACGGTGCATTATGACAATAGCAGCAACTTCATGGTCGTAGTGCCATTAGATATTTCTACGTGCTAAATCCTGTTGTAATTGGATTTTTGGAAATTTTCCCTGTTAATCTTATTTTTGGACTGACTGATAGTATTCATAAGAGAAGTACTGTTTTATCGAGCTCTGATTTGTTACCCACCACTTACTGTATTTGTAGACAAACTTGGCCATCTCATCCATTTGCTTCTTGATGGTCACATTCCATTTTCGATGAAGTGACTTCACTCTTGACTTTTCTTCCAATTTTAATTGCCTGGTTGAGTCCTTGTAAAACATTCGTGTTCCGCACCTGAACTCGCTATTAATCATTCATTTAATGCTTGTCTTTATATTGTATCTGCTGAAGGTATTTTGTAGTTTCGTGGGGAGGTGCTTCATTGAGTGCCTTTTTACCCTTTTTCATGTTCTCAATTGCCCTCTTTTCCAATGAGATCTTATGCAGCACTATACCGTGATGAGTTTTCTTTGCTTCTGTTAAGGTTTAGCTACTTGTACTATTTGTAAGATTGCCTCGTGGATATCCATATCAATCTTTTTACCCGTCTCCTGATGCTAGTAGCAAAAATCTAGGAAGATCTATCTTGTAGAAATGAGATGGATCATTGCGTACCAACACGTGATATTCTTTGGATGATGTATTCGCGACCTGATTTTCCTGGTCTCTTTATGTTCTTCTTGCCTTTCAGATCTCGGTTTTATCGGTGGCAAGGCAAAGTCCTTGTTTGGTAAGGATGGTCATTTGGGCATTACGTTGGTGAAATTTGGAGCTGATCAACCAGCCTTGAAGGAGGCCATGCGCCTGGCAGAATACTTTGAGAAGGATAATCATGGGCGTGGTGGCTGGGCCCGTGCTCAATCTCTACAGTCAGGTAGGAATGATGAAATTAACCCTAACTTGGTCAGGGGGGATCCGAAGACAGGCGAGAAAACTAGAATCCTATTTGGGTATTTGGGAACTGCATCAGATCTTGACAAAGTTGATTATGATACGAGGAAGAAGACCGTAATAGAGAGCAGAAGAGAATACAGGCTTTAGAATTAGTTGTCAGATCATATAAGGTACAAGTATGCCTCTTATAAGCTATAAGTTTATGGTGAGGATTAAACTCTTCTGTTTGCTCCTTTCTTTTCTATTAGTATTGGAAAGGAGGTTCAGAATATGTTTACTGCATTCAATTAATTCAGAAGCTCAATATGCTTGATGACTGTTTTCTGGCAAACACTTGCTCAAGCACTGCCTCAATGGGGTTGGCATTTTCAGGTTAACTGGTGCGACCCCAAACTAACCTTCAACCATAACATTGCTGGGTAGCCGCATGAGCCATGCTAATTTTGTGTTTTTGTTTTTGTTTGTCTCTTGGGTAGCATGCTATGCACAGTAAAGATATTAGCTTTGGTTGGCGTGACATTTCTGTTGAATTTTAGATTTCGATTGCACAGTTGGCTATGGCCATGGCAGTAGGATACTATGCACAGTAAATAAAGATATTAGCTTTGGTTGGCGTGAGAATTCAGTAGAATTTTAGATTTCCTTATTCAATTGGTGATGTTCCTTATTCAATTTTCATGCCTGCAGAACAAAGGCCAGAAAAATATTAGACCGTCTGTAATCTTCAAGTCTTGGCCGGCTAAAGCAAACCACTTGTCAATCTTATGGTTGGCAGTGCACTTAAGGCTTATTTGGCTAATGACTAGTGTTGGTGGTGCTGATTGCTAAGCCTAAGCAAATTTCCCTTCCGGTTGTCTTTTCTGAGTTTTATTTCTGATCTATATTCTGCCGTGTTGATGCTCGGTATCTAACATTCAGTCTGTCAACTAGGTAGCGCCCTTCCGGTTGTCTTTTCTGAGTTTTATTTCTGATTTATATTCTGCCATGTTGATGCTCGGTATCTAACATTCAGTCTGTCAACTACGTAGCGGGATCTGGATATGATTTTGATATTGCATCTGACTCGATTCAAATTAAATGTTGTTAATTTATTTATTTATGAATCAAAGTCTGACTCGGCTAACACTTAAGGCTCGGAGGTATTCAAGTCATGTACTCCCTCCGTTTCAAAATAATAGGCAGGTTTGTGTGTAAATTTACACACAAACCTGCCTATTATTTTGAAACGGAGGGACTATAATTTTATCCCTGACTCGGTAGGCTCATACCTGACAGGATTTAGAAGTTTTATATGACGCTGCTATTTCATAGATTGAGTTAAATGCATTAATCCAGAATTAGATATGGTTTTTTTTCTTTGAGGTGAACTCATGCCCAAATGAGTTAAATTTAGACGAGCAAGTTAAGTCGGAAAAAATCAGCACCTACTAGATTCTTGACTTATTTGAGAATGATTTTACTTGGATAAACCGTGTTGGCACTCACCATTTCTGCTTTTTAAATACCATGGGAATTGGTGCATAGCGTTGTAACTTGTCCTTTGTTTTTGGGTAAACAAAAGTGTCACTGTCCAGAAAAGTAAGTTGATGTTCTTCTTCTTCTTTTTTTAACAAAGAAACCATCGTATTAATCTTGCATCATTATCTTTGTGAGAAATAAAGATCTAGGTGGATGTAACCACCATTTTCCACGAAGATTATGTTTTCTAGCAGTTTTTGCCAAGGTATCGGCAGTTTTATTACACTCTATGAACAAACTCACAAGGGCAAACAAAGTTAATGTAGCATTTATTTACACATTTAGGAACATTCTCCCAAGGAGAACGAAAAGAACTATGATTCAGATAAGAACTGATGTTAAGGTTGTCAGTTTCAAAAATAACGCGAGTCCAACCATAAGTAGTTGTCATTTCCATTGCTTCTAACGAAGCTCAATCTTCAGCTTGATAAACATTGATTGCCCTTTTTACTGCTCATTTCCCCACCATATTTTGTCCTGCATGATTTCTTCTTATAATGCCAATTCCATCTAGTAAAAAATGAGGACAAAAGGAAGCATCAGTGTTAACTTTATAAGCATTCATAGGAGGAGGTTGCCAAGTATTGTTCATAGTATTTTTGACTGCTATGGAATGATGCAAAACATGACTGTTATCAGAAACAATATCTAAATAATACAGATAAATGTAATATAACTTATTTGATGAATGCCTGTGTTTGGGTCATGATTTACGTTACTAAAGATAACTCTACATCTATGTTTCTAGATAAAGTGCATAATACAGACAATGAAATGAATAGAGTTAGAGTTACTATATATGTTTAATGACAAAAGAGTCGAATGTGCATCAAAAGAAAAATGCTGAGGCAAAAACTTTCTCTAGACAGCTTGAGTAAATGAACAATAAAGAAGCATATGATCTACATCCCCAGAATGACCAGTATTACAGAGAACACATTGTTGATCAGAATTATCCACATGTCGAAACAACCGAGCTTTAGCTGTCAGAGCATTATGAAGATTTTCCCGTAAAAAGATTTTGAAATTTATATGGCATCTTCAATTTCCAAAATTTAATCCAAAATTGTTGTGTGACAAGTTTAGAGACACATTGTTGGGAAAATTCTTAGCACAAAGCATTTTATAAGTTAAAGTAGTTGTAGAGATACCTGCTGTTGTGAAAGACCAAATAAGAGTGTCTGGTTGATCTAATTTGAAGAGGAATAGTTAAGATTGAACGTAAAAAGTTGTCGCAGATGATTAATATTCCATTGAATAGCAGGTAATTCCATCAATTGAGATACCCATTGTAAGTCATTAAGATGTAGTTCATCCCAATCTTGAAAAGCAGTAGACATAGATGGAATCCAGTTTGAAGTCCAAATGTTTATAGTTGAAACATCACCAACTTGACACTTAGCATATTTCATTACAATCTGAGTTGAGCCGAGTAGGGTTAGCGAACTCGGTTCACGAACTATATCACCATGACTCGTGAACTAGCCTTACGGTTCACAAACCGTTTCACCAAAAGTCCCAGAAGAATTTAGCAGATGCTCAAAGACTTATTTTTTAAATATGTTTAGCATTGCTATGACTCTCTTAAACACTTCTAAGACATCATTGATCACTTAAATGCTTATGTGTGTGCATATCATGATTAAACTCTTAGGTGGTTAAAGGAACATCAATTTGCTTATAGTTCGAAAGGCATATTTGCCAAAACAGAACGGTCATTAGACATGGTTCCATAACCGGATCATAGTGCATATTCTTTTATTGTATTTTCAAGATAATTTCTCACATGATTACTTGAAACCCTAATTATAGTTTCATCTAAATATAAAAAGTGTTTGCTTGATTCTCAAGTTATCTTAGATTGGCTTCTAGGCAACCCTTAGTCTTGAAAAACTATAAATAGTTCAACTGGAAAATTCAATCCCTAATACTTTGTGTCCTAGTTGATAGTTAGAGTCGTCTTCTATTTACCTAAGTTTTTTATACGTTATTAGGTTTACGACTAAAATACTTCGCTTTGGGGATTCGTAAAGCCAAGTCCGACTATCTTTTATCTTGATAGTTCGTGTATCCTGATCTTGCTTTTCGGTTATTGAAAAAGCGGGGGACTAACAACCACACCCAATATTTCGTTCTGCAATCTGAATAGACAAACTCCAATATACTTTCAAGAGAATCAACAAGACAGTCAGACTCAATCTAGAGAAAATTATATCAAAGAGTTTCATATCTCTATCTCTCAATTCAATCCGCAATCAGCAAATAGGAATTTGCAAGCCCGATTGAATATAAGAGAAATAACTTGAACGATACCAAAGAACAATGTTCAAGGATCAATCAATTTCAATCAACAACCAATGGTTGGATTTCCCAATTGATCGATTCAACGCATAACCTGTGATATTTCAATTATATAACAAAATATAATGCAGAAAAGAAATAACACAGACACCATAAGTTTTGTTAACGAGGAAACCGCAAATGCAGAAAAACCCCGGGACCTAGTCTAGTTTTGAACACTACACTGTATTAAGCCGCTACAGACACTAGCCTACTACCAATGAACTTCGGACTGGAATGTAGTTGAACCCTAATCAATCTCACACTGATTCAAGGTACAGTCGTGTTCCTTACGTCTCTGATCCCAGCAGGATACTACGCACTTGATTCCCTTAGCCGATCTCACCCACAACCAAGAGTTGCTACGACCCAAAGTCGAAAACTTGATAAACAAATCTGTCTCACACAGAAAAGTCTATTGGAATAGATAAATCTGTCTCCCACAGAAATACCTACGAGTTTTGTTCCGTCTCTTGATAAATCAAGGTGCACAGGAACCAATTGATATACCGGACTTATATTCCTGACGAACAGCCTAGAAATATCAATCACCTCACAATAATATTAATCGATTAACGAAACAAGGTATTGTGGAATCACAAACGATGAGACGAAGATGTTTGTGACTACTTTTTAATCTTACTTATCGGAGATAAATCTCAAGCAAATCTTAACAAAGATAATACTCAATCACGATAGTAAAAGTAAGATCAGAACATGCAACTACAGAGAAAATAGTTGGGTCTGGCTTCACAATCCCAGTAAAGTCTTTAAGTCGTTAACCTACAGGGTTTCGTGAAAAACCTAAGGTTAAAGGAGAATCGACTCTAGCTTATGCAACTAGTATCACACAGAAGGTGTGGGGATTATGTTTCCCAGTTGCTAGAGTTTTTCTTTATATAGTTTTCAAATCAGGGTTTGCAATCTAAGTTACCTTGGTAACAAAGCATTCAATATTCACCGTTAGATGAAATCCTGATTAGATTCAAGATAATATCTTTCAACCATTAGATCGAACTTAGCTTGTTATACACAAATGAAATGTACCCTCATTTAGGTTTATGTAACCGTACCTAAACGTGTACACCATGTTGGCTAAAAAGTAGTTAACCGAGGTTAGCTATATGAACACTCTCATATCAACCTTATTCATCTTAACCATAACTAGTTCAAATGACTCAAATGAAACTAGTTAAAGAGTTGTTCAATTGCTATATTCTCATAGAAGTATACAAGAACACAATTGAAGCAAAATCGATTTGATTCACTCAAATCAATTCATGAACATTATAGCCACGGTTTGCAAAGAATGCATTCCTTATTATATAAATATATTTGTTCATAACAAAACCGATTTTAAAACTTTAACCATTCAAGTATGCAAACAGGTACGCATACTTGAATAGCCGGACCAAGTTTGGTTTTCGCCAGTATGCGAATGGGTACGCATACCTCCAAACCCAGCAGAAATTTTCGGTCACAAACCTACGCCAGTATGCATACGGGTACGCGCACTTAGGTTCCCGGATTTCTCAAACCAACAGGTACGCATACGGGTATGCATACTATGGTTCCCGAACATGGATTACATATATGCAAGAGTGCACAACATGTTTATAATCCAATGTTGGTTAAGTGTTCTAAACTCTTTTTCAATCATTGAAACTTTCTTAGAGGATGACAATAGCCATTTTCACACACTATTAGCATCAAAGCAATTTTCAAGTTATTGAAATAATCATAACGAAACATTCCAAGTCTACACCAAATGATTGTATCACACAAACCATGTAAGATGTTACTCGGCGATTTTCACATGATCATCTTTTGACTTTCATCAAGAATATAAGATGAACTTGGTTGAAGCAAAAGCTTACCAACAGATATTTCGAGAAATATGTAAGCGAGTTAAACTCAGCTCGAAATCTAAAATGTGTATAATCGAAAACCATATAGTAATACGACTTATGTCTCAATATAGGAGATAGGGTAGAAATAAACTTTCCAAGTGATAGATGAGTTTTAGTCTCCACATACCTTTTGTTGATGAAGTTCCACAAGCTCGCCTTAGTAGTTCTTCGTCTTCATTTGATGAACACCGTGAAGTCTTATGCTCAACTACACAATCTATCCTAGTCCGAGACATCACTATAAGTAGACTAGAAATCAATACTTATAGTTTTGATCACTAACATTGACAAACAAGCTTGAGATAGCAACGCTTGCGAGTTCGACCGAGCAGTGCTCTAACAGTTATCGAGGTTTTTATAATCATTTTCAGGCAAGATAGATAGTAATCGCAAATTTCTCTTCGTCTCATACTTTGTGATTCCTCAAGATATATATATCTGAAGACTATTCTTAATTAATAAGTTGAAGATTGTTCTAAAGAGGTGGTAAAGAGTCCAGGCTTCTCATCTAAGTGAGTGTAAGTATTCCGGATTTGTGAAGTTTGCTAGCTTTGTCTATTGCAAACAGAGATCTAAAGGGAAATCAAAGAGGCTTATCTGTTAGAAGCAGATTGGTATCAAAAGTATCCACTGAGGTTGAAGCAACTTTTAGGCTATAAAGGACATCAGCTAAGGGAACCAATTGCATAGAGCCTTGCGAGGTTCAAGAGATGTAAGGAGCGCGACTGTAACTGAATTGCTTGGAGGGTGGATTCGGTCTCAACTACATTCCAGTCCGAAGTCTGATGGTAGACTAGTATCTGTAGTAGCTTAATACAGTTTAGTGTTCAAATCTGGACGAGGTCCTAGGTTTTTTATGCTATTGCGGTTTCCTCGTTAACGAAACTTCTGATGTCTTGTGTTTTTCCCTTTCCGCATTATATTGTTTATCTTTATAATATGATTTACACAAGTAGTACGTATTTAATTTAGTAGATACGTCCATATAATTGTGATCGATTACGAGACTTGTTTCTTGTAGAATTTGTATCTTGAAAGATAAATAAAAAGTTTATTACTTGGAAGAATTCCGATTTGATTATTGGGATACGACTAGATTGATCTAGGATATTGATTTTTGAGATCATCCAAGTAATTTTCTTAACAATCAGGTTCACAGACTCCATAATTTATACATACTGATTGAGAAGAGATAGATATATAAACTCTACATATATATTGTCAAGGATCATTAAGTTGGTCTACTTGCAATTGTCTTAGGTTTTGTCCATACAGGTCGCCGAACGAAAATGTTGGTGGTGTACTTGTTACCCTATCATTTTCAATTGGTATTAGAGCAGGCAAACACCTTTGGATTTAACAAGTCTGTGTTTGTGGCGATCTAAATAATGCACAAGAGTGCAATCTCGATTAACATACCGCCATCCTTCGATGGCATAAATTACTTATGGTAAAAATTAGCTATGTGATCCTTCTTACAAGCTCATGATATCAAAACATGGGTTCTTATTGTGAATGGATATAATGCTCCAATGTCTGGAGAAGGAGCAACTGCTCTTCCAAAAGATATCGCTATATATAGCGATGACGAGATCAGTAATGCTAAACAAAAATTTGATGGTCTAAACGCTATTATCCATGCCATAAGCCAAGATCTTCAACAACATGTGTCTACATGCACTAGATCGAAGGATGCTTGGGATATCTTAGAAACCATGTTTGAAGGGAATACCTTAGAGAGGCTTCAAAACCTGACTTCTGACTAGGAAAACCTTCGTATAGATGATGAAGATTCGTTTGAAGAATTTAATCACAAATTTTCTGAAGTAGTGAATGCTATCTATCACTAGGATGAAAATTCTTAGATCCTTGCCAGCCCGATATGAGTCTAAGAAACATGCTATCACAGAAGGAAATGATCTTTCCGCAGTTTCCATAAGTACCCTGGTTGGAAAGTTAAAGATCTTTGATCATGAACATCAAACTAAAGTTGATAAAAAATATTGCCTTCAAAGCACTTAAGAACATTGAAGTACTTGATAAAAGTGAAAGTGTTGGCAACTCTGAGAAAGATCTTGTTAACGAATTATCATATGAAGATCTTGAAAATTCATTTCCCCTCATTGCAAGACAGTTTGGAGATCTTTTTAAGAAGAGGAATATAAACGGTTCTCAAGAGAACGTTCGTCATCATCAGTCAAACCACATGATCGTATCCGCTTATAAAGGTGAATGATGATAATGATGATGAGGATATGCCTCGGTATTTCAAGTGTAGAGATTCGGCCACTTTGCTAATGAGTGTCCAAATCGAAGAACATACATTGGTAACAAGAGTCTCGCTACAACTTTAGATGAAACTACTCATCACTATGATTCAGAAGAAGAGGATAGTTCAAGCATAGCACTTTTGGCTGAAGTAGCTAATCTTGATGATAGTAGCAATCTTTACAAGCTTTTTGAATATCCCTCATCCATAACTTTTAAGGATATAATGGATTTTTATCCTTCTAATGAAAATCATATATCTGATGTTTCAGGAATATCTCAAGTGTGTCTATCAGCTGAAGTTGTAAGTACTCCAGAACCTCTTCTCGACCGAACATACCCTTACGGTACCACTGAAGGTCACGAACTCAAGCAGTGCTTCAAGTACAAACAAAAATTAAGGTATATCAACAAACTGCAACGGAGGGCTAGTCGATAGACAAATGTTATTAAACTCTTCCAAAAGTCAAACCCCTCTAAAGTGTGTGACTCCATTCCTTCTTCATCCCCTCAAATTGTGATTGATTCTAAAAGAAAGGATAAACCTAAAGGAAAGAAGATATTGAGATCTAAACGAACAATGAAAATAGAGATTCAAAAACTTATGCAGGAATCTAGTGGTGAGCTCACTGACGCTCACCCCAACACAAACTAATTGTGTTGAAAAGGCGTTTTCTTATCTCATGCACCCTTAAAAGAGACAAGATCTGTGCACCTCGAGGGCTTAGGGTCAAACTTATCATTTTGTTTCTTGAATATTATTACTTGAACTTCCATCATTCATCATTTTCTCAGGTATTTAAACTATTTTTCAAATCGAGCAATTAAATAGAGAATAACAATTGTTCATTTTAAGCCCTGCTCCATTGAATCTTGTCTGGTTTAATACTCTGGTTCTTGTCTCAGTCATTACTGAAATATCAATTTGTTCTCACTACATAAATGGATTTTTTTTTAAAAAAAAATTCTCATGTTGAGACTCATCCACATCTCTCTAACTATTTTTCAAGTAATGATATTGTAAAGACTTATCCTATGTACAAACTTAAGGAAGGGTAAAATTGTATTTCACCTCTCTAGTTTGATAATTGGATCGTGAGCGAAATTTTTTTTTGCTCAAAGAATTCTATAGGTTCCATAAATTCAATCCCTACACTTTGTGCCCTAGTTGATAGATAGATTCGTCCTTTATTTACCTAAGTTTCCTATATGAAACGTTATTAGGTTTACGACTAAAAGACTTCGCTTTGGGGATTCGTGAAGCCAGGTCCGACTATCTTTTCCCTTGATAGTTCGTGTGTCCCGACCTTGCTTTTTTGTTATTGAGGTTTTCGTAATCTCTTTCAGGCAAGATAAATAGTATAATCGCAAAGTTCTCTTTGTCTCAGACTTTGTGGTTCCTCAAGATATATATCAGAAAACTATTCTTAATTGATAAGTTGAAGATTGTTCTTGAGAGGTGGTAAAGAATCCAAGCTTCCCATCTTAGTGAGTATAAGTGTTCCGGATTCGTGAGGTTTGCAAACAGATTTCCAAGCCTTCATCTTTGATCTAAAGGGAAATCAAATATGCTTATCTATTAGAGGCAGATTGGTGTCAAAAGTCTTCACTAAGGTTGAAGCAAGTCTTAGGCTGTAAAGAACGTCATCTAAGAGAATCAATTGCGTAGAGCCTTGCGAGGTTCAAGAGACGTAGGAGTACGGATGTAACTAAATCTCTTGGAAGGTGGATTCGGTCTTAGCTACATTCCAGTCTGAAGCCTGATAGTAGGCTAGTGTCTGTAGTGGCTTAACACAGTTTAGTGTTCATATTTTGGACGAGGTCCCGGAGTTTTTCTGCCATTGCGGTTTTCTCGTTAACAAAACTTCCGGTGTCTTGTGTTTTTCACTTTCTGTATTATATTTTTTTCTTTATAATAGGATTTACACAAGTAGTATGTATTCAATCTTAGTAGATACGTCGATATACAGTAGAACCTCTGTATAAGAATATCCTAGGGACCACAAGAAAATATTCTTATATGGAGGTCTACCTTGAAAATATCAAGGAAAATTTGTTATACATGTACCTAGGAATAATACATAATTTCGCACAACAAATATCAAAATGTACCTATGCAATACAAATAGTAGTTAAATTTTGTTTAGTGTCACATGTATGAATATATGAAGTTTGCTATGTAGCACAATCCACACAAAACTCAACCACAATATGAAAATTTGATAAACTAAATCATCATATGATCAAAGATATTTGAATGAGTCATGCAAATAAAATAAAATATAATCATACCTGCTAAAAAGTAAAAGGATTTTGCAAAATGGTAAAAAGAATCTATGTGTCTTCAATTTTAATGTATGATAAAACCTATATTATCAATATAATAATGTCAATTATTCTTATATGGAGGTAAGTTCCTTAAGCTGGGACTAGAAAAAAAAAAACTTATTCCAATATGGAGTTTATTCTTAAACATAACTGGCCCAAGTCGGGACCAGAAATTTTTATTCTTATATGGAGGTTATTCCTCTATGGAGAATTCTTATATAGAGGTTCTACTATAGTTGTGATCGGTTATGAGACTTGTTTCTTGTAGAATTCGTATCTTGAAAGATAGATAACAAGTTAATTACTTGGCAGAATTCCGATTTGATTATTCTGATACGACTAGATTGATCTTGGATATTGATTTTTGAGATTGTCCAAGTATTTTTCTTAACAATCAGGTTCTCAGACTCCTTAGTCTATACATATTGATTGAGAATAGATAGAGATATAAAATCCACATACATATTGTCAAGGATCATTAAGTTGGTTTACTTGCAATTATATTAGGTTTTGTCCATATAGGTTGCCGAACGAAAAGTTGGTGGTGTACTTGGTACCCTCTCATTTTCAACGTCATCTAGGAGAATCGTGTTACGCAGGGTCTTGCGAGATCCAAAGGCGTATAAGAGCACAACTGAATCTGAATTGATCGTAGGGTCGGTTCGTCCTCAACTACATTCAAGTCCGAAGTATGATAGTAGGCTAGTGTCTGTAGCGACTTAATACAATATGGTGTTCAAGTTCTGGACTAGGTCCTGGGGTTTTTCTGCACATTACAGTTTTCCTTGTTAACAAAATTTCTGGTGTCTTGTTTTATTTTATTTTTGCATTATATTGTCTATCTTTATAAAAGAAATATCACAAGTAGTACGTTAAATAACCTAGATAGTTTTTAAGCCTAAAAGACTGCATGTAACCAACAAGATTTATTCTTGGGAATTTGTATTTTGAAAAAGAGATCATAAGACTTGTTCTTATTGGAATTCGGTTCTTATAACAGTACGAGTACATACTAGGTTGATACTTGGATATTTATTTTTGAGATTGTCCAAGTAAAACTTGTCTACATATCAGATAGCGGATCTACACTGTTGATTAGTGCTACCGACTGCGACAAGTTTGTACATACAAGTTTCCGAACGAAAAAGTTGGTGGTGTACTTGGTACCCTCTATGCTTTTCACTTGGATAACACAATGCACTCCATGAAGTAAGACAAATTATTTTATTTTGTGACACTTTCTTTGCAACTGATTTAGCTTATGTAAAATGCACCCAGACATCTGAACATAACATATTGGGTGCACATATATGGCGTTCAAAACATGTTTCACCATAATAGTTCCTCCAGCTTGATGCCTTTGATATAATTGTGATTTTCAGCACCAATTAGGACTATACAAAAATCTTCCATGATATAATGAAAGGATAACTGCGGAGATCACTTTACATACAATAGTTTTGAAATGTCCTGCTACGTTACTTTCATAGCAAAACCAGAACAAAAGAAAAACACTTTCCCAAAACTTATTAGAAAAGTACGAAATCCACCTTAAATCCAAAATGTTTGCTTAATTTTGCTTCGCACAAATTCTTTAAGACAGTGCGAGTTTAATCATACTTTGTTCAATTTATTCTTCTAGGCAGTAAGACCATTATATTTAAATAAATCAACAACCATAAAAGCCTGGCTAGTTTGAGACCTACGCATATTATTTATTATCACTGTAAGACAAAAAAAGACATTTTGAAGTAAAATGGAAAACCCCTTAGCAAACTATTTTACTTAATGACTAATTTCTCCCTAATTAATTAGCGGTAATTCGGGTGAATAATTGATGTTTAATCTTATTAACCTAGAAATCAACTAATCTTAATTCATCGTCAAAACATGATTATTATTTATTTATTTTTTGGAAAAAAATCAATCCAGAATCGGTGCATATTATTTACTATATAACCCGATTGTAAGAATTGGTAAACACGATACACACACATAGACCGATTCATAACACTGCACTAAAATAATCGGTCCATACAAGTGCTCATAAGAAAATGATTCTAGGTTAAAAAATTTACAAAAAATTTGCACATTTTTCTATTAAGAATTAGTTTATATGGACATTTACATGAACTGATTATGGGCTAAGCAGTTAAGAAATCAAAGGCTATATAGTCGGTTTATGTGAACATTCACATAATCCGATTCTAGCAACAACAAAAAAATATACAAAAAACTGGGTATTTATTCCATACCAGAATCAGGCGATATGGGAATGAACATCAACCGATTTTGGTAAAATGTTCTTCAACTAGAAAACACATATATGATAAATCGATCAATATGGACATGGACATCGACCGATTATGGTTAAACACAGAAACCCAAAATTGTTTGTAAACCATTCACAAGTATAATTAAGAGTAAGGGTTGCAATCGACAGTGTTTAGTTTGATTTTTTTTTTAAAGGATGATGAAATATCCTTTAAATCTATCGATCTCGTTAGAGTTGATCCTTTAAATCGATCGATGTCGTTAAAATTGATTGATTAAGTTAAGATTTAATTTTAGTTTGTGAGGGAAATGATTTGGATAGATTTTAGTTTTAAATGGATTTGATTAGATTTAAAATCGGCAGTGCTATTTGAAAACGCGGGGGTACCAAAATACACCACCAACTTTTTCTTAAGAAACATGTATGGACAAACTTAAATATAATTCCGAGAGTTCAACTTAATGAATCTCAATCAAGGAATAATAGTGAGAGTTATATCTCCTTCTCTCATAATCAGAAAGTTTACAGAGACAAGTCCGTGAACCTGATTTGCGTGAGAGTACTTGGGTGATTCCAAAGATCAATTTACAAGTATCAATCAAGTTGTATCCAATAAACAAGGATAGATGTATCTACTTTGATTGATTAACGCACAACCTGTGATATTTCAATTATAAAGATAAACAATATAATGCGGAAAAAGAAATAACACAGACACCAAAATTTTTGTTAAGGAGGAAACAACAAATGCAGAAAAACCCAGGGACCTAGTCCAGATTGAACATCAAACAGTATTAAACCACTAGAGACACTAGCCTACTACCAACTAACTTCGGACTGGAATGTAGTTGAGACCGAATTAAACCGTCACATAATTTCAGTTACAGTCACGCTCCTTATGCCTGTGGAATCCCAGCAGGACTCCGCGCAATTGATTACAGCCTAAGAGTTTTTTCAACTCAATTGAAGACTTCAAACCAATCTGCCTCCCACAGATAAGCATATATGTATGATTTCCTTTTTGATCGTAGCGATAGACAAAGTCTAGCTAACCTCAAAATACAGACTTATGTTTCCCGAAGAGAAGCCTAGATTATTATTCACCCCACAAGTATTAAACTTGTGGAATGAACAAAGTCTTAGATGAAGAGAACTTTGAAGATTTTTATCTATCTTGTTCAAGTAAGCAGCTCAATAATCGAACAAGATCAGGATACTCGGGCTATTAGAAAAACAATAGCTGGACCTGGCTTCACGAATCCCTATGAAATATTTGTAGTCGCTAAACCCTAAAAGGATTTTAGGAAGAGGACGACTCTAGTTACAACTAGGACATACCAATAAAGTAGTATCGGGATTCAAAGATACCAGTTGCTTGAGGTTCCCCTTTTATAGACATTCGAAGCGTAGGTTGCTTTAGGTTTAAGCTAAGATAGCTTTGGAACCAAGCAAACAATACCCACCGTTAGATGAATCTTTGAATCTGATTTACATAACAAGATATACACTCTGGTTAGGATGAACCGTAACCGAACCGTGTACATAGACCACTCTCATGAATGGTTAGTCGAAACTAGCAAACTGAACTATAAGCATGAGCATTTTCATAAACACTTAAGACTTTTAACTTGAGTCACAATTATGTGATTAATTATGTCTATGATGTTTTTAGAGATTATTCAAATGCTGATTATCCTGGAGAAATAATTTGTGTGCATATGAATTTAATCGACATGGTAAGTAGATGTACAAGGTACAAATAATTAACTTGTTCGTGAACAGTTAAGTCAAAGTACGTGTACCTACATGTATACCTTATGACATGATCGAGTTCCGGAGTTCACAGAAATTGGTATGGATACCTTAAGACAATAACCAGTTCCGGAGTTCACAAAACTTTTCTGGTACGTGTACCGGTATGGATACCAAACCGGTTCCGGGACTAATAATTTTTTTCTAGTACGCGTACTGGTTTGCGTCCCGATCTGGGTTCACGGGCTCACAGACCTTTTAAGGTGTGCATACGGGTATACGTACCAAAAATTGTTTGTCGACATATAGCTATCCCGTTACGTGTATTGAGTACATATATTACGGCTTCAGACCTTAACAATTTTCCAGTTTGTAAGACTGATATGTATATTGTCTTATATCCGAATACACATTAATTCTATATTTATCTCTAAATCAATTCGAAACATTCCCAAATAACATCAATGAGACATATCACTATTCCAGGCTATTTTTGAATGATAATTCTTGAATCATGATTTTGATTGCGAACAATAAATTGTTCTTAACCGAAATTCATCAAGTATGTACAAATGTTCATTAAGCTTAGTCATATTTCGAGAACTAATTACAAGATAAACTTGGCTCGAAATTCTTGATATGCTTACGATAGTCTAATTAGTTATGCGACAACGTCTCATAGATAGAAAGATGAATAATCTTGAGAAATAAGTGGTTCAGTATTCACTTACATTTTGTTGAAGAAGTTCTCCAAAAGCTTCGGTTGATCTTCGCCTTCAAATGGTAGAACGCAATGATGACTGCCGTGATGTCCGTTTCTCAACTACACTGCTATCATAATCCGAGACTTAACTAATTGTAGACAAGAAATCATGAAATAGTTTTGACAACTAAATTTAAAGACAAGCTTGAGATAACAACACTTGTGAGTTCGACCGAGCAATGCTCTAACAATCCCCCCCTTTGTCAAATTGAGTGACAAAACTATCAATACATATGGATAAAAAAATAAATCTTCAAAAACTCCTGAATCCATCATGTCCTGATTTCCTTGGTTTCTTCAACTCCTTGAACTTTTCGTTACTTCAAGTTGCAATGATTCTTAACGTGTTCAACTCAACATCGTTGTTGTTGAAGATCCGTAGCAATAACAACTTTGAAAAACAAATATTCTCAATCGTTGTTATATACAAACATAGTATTATTTATCTTCTCCAAAGATCAATTGTATCACAACTTTGAAGTAATACTACGGTGATATGTTTCTCCTCCTTAATCAATACTTACATCTCTTACATAATAGGTGAAACCTATAGATTATTGATTCACTCCCCCTTACATAATGATCCGTAAACCATATGTATAAGGTGCGAAACTACTAATTAATTCTCCTATTTTTTGTCAATAAAAATTGGCAAAGGTACGAAAATCATGGGATCGTAATGAATTTAACCAAAAGATATTTCATGATTTAAAGGTGTTACATATCAACTTTATTTAGATGATATCACATAGTAAGAATATACTTAGCGTTCATCTAGGAGATTTAAGATACAAGCATCTCCTGTAAATTCCACAACCACACACCCCACAAAGATATAGCAATTAAGCACCAGTTCATTTAAGAACTCTCCCCCATTTGATGTCATTCCAAAGAGAACAACATGAGTGACCTTACTTTATGAAAAAGAAGGATTTTGTCGGACATTAACAAATCACATGGATTTATATCCTGAATATCGACTTAAATTAATCTCAACGCCAGTTACGCACAAAGAGATAATTTTAATCGGTATGACTCAACATAAGAAAATCTTACGGAGTGTGTAGTGAAGTAATAACACAAAAGTGTGATCACAAGTAGATCGATTGTGCGAGAATTTTTTTCAAAACGTTTGTTCTATTTTCAGTTTATAAATAAACATAATAGATTTAACCTTTGAGCATATATGAAACATCAGCTCGATTCACAAAAACGTAAAGGCACAAATATTTCATAAGACTTTTGCAATAATTAAACCAATAATGATTACATACTGCAAGTTCATCTTCCATAAACTCTAGAATTTAAATAAATAAATCTACAAACATGCAAGATGAAAATTGTTGGAAATAACTTGTGTAATCACAATTTTTGCTATACCAAACCCTAGTTATCCTTCTCAAAAGAAAGAATAAATTCTCACAAGAAGTTTCCTAGAAAATAAAATAGAAAACAAAATAAGAAGAACTATAATTCATATGTAGTCTGCGACTTGTGTTTTGAGACAACCAAGATCATCAGATGCTTTTCCCAGTTCCGAATTAAGAAGCTTGAGATCCCTTTTGGCAGCAGACAATTTTTCGAACACAACTTTGATGTCACTCATAATGTTTCCAAACAAATCACGAGACATCTGAACTGGTCTTGACTCTGTATGTTCTTGAGCAAGTAACAGGATATGGTGACGGGATTATCGTAAAACTCAACAATTCCTGTGGAACCATCATCCTCTATCTTCTTGTTATATTCCTTTGTGTTGTTTGAAATCTTAGAAGCATCCATGTTTTGTGAACGTTCACGAGTTATTCTAGCACTTTGTATATAATACACGGTAGGCGTACCTTGAAAATATATAGATATCACAGTTTCTAGGTTAAGGAAACTGAGGGAAGAGAGATCCTTTCTAGAATCTTCTGAAGAGGTTTTAACTCATTAATTTCATAGGTTTGGACCGGCCATGGAACTCACACGCATATGGGTCCGTGAGCACATGAATTTGTGACCAGACTCATTTAAGTAGATAAATATAATCAACCTTGTTTTTAGCTCAATAGATTGAGATCTAGAGCACAAGAGGTAGTTGAGATTTTCATTAGGATACTTGAAATAACCCAAGATGAACAAATAAGAGATGAACATCCAAGTAATAATATTCAAATTTGATCCAAAGCTCTGATGTGAACAGTTATTGTCTCTTTTAATGGCACACGAGACAAGATGCACATTTCAACACAATTAAATTGTGTTTAGGTGAGCAATAGAGTGCTCACCACTAGATTCCCGCACATATTATGTAATATCCTTCTTTATGAGACGTTTAGCCCGGACTCTTTTCTTCGTTTGAGATTTTACCTTAACCTTTGAATCAATCAATCTTTTAGAAGACGAAAAGTTAACTTTGCGTACCTCAAGATTGGACTTTTGAACAAGTTTAAGCACATTTGCCAAACGACTAGACCTTCGTTGCAATTTGTTGACATACCTTGGTTTGTGCTTGTACTTGAAACATTGTGTGAGTCCGTTACCCTCAATGGTACCATAAGGACATGTCGGTTTGAAGATGATTCAGGAACGACGTTAGCAGCTAAACACAGGGTACCTGAAATATTAACAGAATTTTCATTAGTATACGAAAAATCCATAACATCCTCCAATGATTTTGATGAAGAGTCATCAATTAAATTATCATGATTGATATGAGTATTGCTATATTCATCAAAATTGATAATTTCTCTCAAGTGTGCTACACTTGATCCATCATCCTCTTCAGAGTCATAATGATCAGATATTTCATCAAGCGTTGCAACAAGAGTCTTGTTGCCAGTGTATTTCTTACGATTTGGACACGCATTAGCAAAGTGACCGAACCCTTTACACTTGAAACACTGTGGCATATCCTCATCATCAGTTTCGTTAGAATCTCTGTTTTTGACTGACGTTGGAGGTATTTCTCTAGTGAACTGTTTATTTCTCTTCTTAAGAAGTTCTCTAAACTGTCTTGTGATCAATGAAACCGAGTTATCAAGATCTTCATTTGAAAAATCAGGATCAACAAGATTGTCCACAGAGTTGGCAACACTTTCACTTTTAAGAGTTTTAGTGTTTTTTCAGTGCCTTGAACGCAATATCCTTTCCGTCTTTGGATTGCAGTTCATGATCAATGATATTTAACTTTCCAACTAAAGTATTTCTGGAAAGAGTTTGAAGGTTATTTCCTTCCATGATGGCATGTTTCTTAGACTCATATTTTGCTGGTAAAGATCAAAAAAAATTCATCACAATGTCCTTTTGGGGAATGGTCTTTCCTAATGCAAAACAAGCATTAACAATACCAGACACTTTTTGATTAAACTCATCAAACGATTCTTCATCAGCCATACAGAGATTTTCCCAGTCAGAATTTAGGTTTTGAAGCCTAGATTCTTTCTCTAAGGTATCTCCTTCGAATACGGTTTCTAAGATATCTCAAGCTTCTTTAGACTTAGTGCACGAGGTCACATGGTGCTGAAGATCTGGGCTTATGGCGTGGATAATAGCGCTTAACCCGTCAGAATTATGCTTTGCAGCACTTATCTCGGTTTCACTATATTGTCCTAATGGCTTCGCAACAGTGGTTCCGTCTCTAATAACTGTCGACGCATCGTATCCAATAACTATAAGTTTCCATGTCTCAAAGTCACAGGCTTGTAAAAAGGAACACATAGCAATTTTCCACCATAAGTAATTTGTGCCATCGAATGCTGGCGGTATGTTTTTCGACATTGCACTCTTTTCCATATAGTCAGATTGCTTCAAACACAGACTTGTTAGGTCTTAAACATGTTTGCCTGCTCTGATACCAATTAAAAACGCGGGGTACAAAAATACACCACTAACTTTTTCTTAGGCAACCTGTATGGACAAACTTAAATATAATTCCGAGTTCAACCTGTATGGAAAAACTTAAATATAATTCAGAGTTATATCACTTTCTCTCACAATCAGAAAGTTTACAGAGACAAGTCCGTGAATGATTTGCTTGAGAGTACTTGGGTGATTCCAAAGATCAATTTCCAAGTATCAATCAAGTCATATCCAACTAACAAGGATGGATGTATCTACTTTGATTGACTAGCACACAACCTGTGATATTTCAATTATAAAGATAGACAATATAATGCGGAAAAAGAAATAACACAGACACCAAAAATTTGTTAACAAGGAAACGGCAAATGCAAAAAAACCTCGAGACCTAGTCCAGATTGAACAACAAACTGTATTAAGCCGTTACAGACATTAGCCTGCTACTAATTAACTTCAGACTGGAATGTAGTTGAGACCGAATTAAACCCTCACAACAATTCAGCTACAGTCGCGCTCCTTACGCCTCTTGATTCCTAACAGGACCCCACACAATTGATTCCCTTATCTAACGTATTTTACAGCCGAAGAGTTGCTTCAACTCAATTGAAGACTTTAAACCAATCTGCCACCCACAAATAATCCTATATGTGTGATTTCCTTTTTGATCGTAGATCAAGGTGATTAGAAATCGATAGCAATAGACAAAGTCTAGATAACCTCAAAATACGGACTTATGCTTCCCGAAGAGCATCCTAGATTATTATTCACCTCACAAGTATTAAACTTGTGGAATCAACAAAGTTTGTTACGAAGAGAACTTTGAAGATTTCTATCTATCTTGTTCAAGTGAGCTGCTCAACAATCGAACAAGATCAGGATACTCGAGCTATCAAATAAACAATAGCTAGACCTGGATTCACGAATCCCTATGAAGTCTTTGTAGTCACTAAACCCTAAAAGGATTTTAGGAAAAGGACGACTCTAGTTACAATTAGGACACACCAAGAAAGTAGTGTCGGGATTCAAAAATCCCAGTTGCTTGAGGTTCCCCTTTTATAGACATTCAAATCATAGGTTGCTTTAGGTTTAAGCTAAGATAGCTTTGAACCAAGCAAATAATATCCACCGTTAGATGAATTTTTGAATCTGATTTACATAACAAGATATACACTATGGTTAGTATAGACCGTAACCGAAACGTGTACATAGACTACACTCATGAATGGTTAGTCGAAAATAGCTAATAAGCTTGAGCATTTTCATAAACACTTATAAGACTTTTAACTTGAGTCATAATTATGTGATCAATTAAGTCTATGGTGTTTTTAGAGATTATTCAAATGCTAATTATCTCGGAGAAATTATTTATGTGCATATGAATTTAATTGAGATGGTAAGTAGATGTGAAAGGTACAAATAATTAACATGTTCGTGAAAAGTTAAGTCAAAGTACGTGTACCGGTATGTATACCTTATGACATGACCGAGTTCTGGAGTTCACATAACTTTTACGGTACGTGTACTGGTATGGATACCTTAAGATAATAACCAGTTCCGGAGCTCACATAACTTTTTTGGTACGTGTACCGATATGGATACCAAACCGGTTCCGGGACCAACAATTTTTTATATTACGCGTACTGGTTTGCGTACCGATCCGGGTTCACGAGGTCATAGTCTTTTTGAGGTGTGCATACGGGTATGCGTTGTTAGAGCACTGCTCGGTCGAACTCGCAAGCGTTGCTATCTCAAGCTTGTTGTAGAGTTTAGTTGCCAAAACTATAAGTCTTGATTTCCAGTCTACTTATAGCTAAGTCTCAGACTAGGATAGAAAGTGTAGTTGAGCTCTAGACTCCACGACGTTCGTCATACAAAGACGAAGAACTACTCAAGAAACCGGTGGAACTTCATAAACTAAAAGGTATGTGGATACTTGAACTTATCTATCACTAAAAAAGTCTATCTACTCTATCTCCTATCTTGAGACAAAAGTCGTATTACTATATAGACTTCGATTATACACATTTGCTATTTCAAGCTGAGTTTATCTCGCTCTCGAAATATATGTTGGTAAGCTTTCGCTTTGGCCAAGTTCATCTTTACAAGTGACAAAAGTCATGTTGATTATTTCAATATCTTGAAAATTGCTTTGATGAAAAATAGTGTGTGAATAACCTCTATTTAACATCCTCTAAGAATGTTTCAATTATTGAAATAAAAAGTTTAGAACATGTAACCATCTTTGGATATAAGCATATATAATGTGTTCGCACATTAGTGTATAAGTCCAAAACCGGGAACCAAATGTATGCATACTTGTGTGTATACAAAATGGTTGATGGAGACTGGGTAAGTATGCGTACCCGTACGCATACTGGCAGAAGTTCACGTCCGTGAATTTCTGCTAAGTTTGGAAATCAAAACCAACTAATCCAGTTACCTAAGTACGCGTACCCGTACGCATACTGGCGGAAAGTTCACGTCCGTGAATTTCCAGTGAGTTTGGAAACTAAAACAAACTCAAATCCGGTTACATAAGTACGCATACTTAAGTGTGTTACTTTCTAAAATTGGTTTATTCGTGAACTTAAATTTATATAAACTAAGGAATGCATATTTGCAAACCGTGGCTATAAAGTTCATGAATCGATTCGAGTGAATCAAAATCAATTTTGCTTCGATTGTGTCTTGTATACTTCTATGAGATCAAAGCAATTGAACAACTCTTGAACTAGTTCATTTGAGTCATTTGAACTAGTTATGGTGAAGATGAATAAGGTTGATATGAAAGTGCTCATATGGCAAACCATTTGGTTAACTACTGTTGAACCAACGACTTGTACATGTTTAGGTACGGTTACACAAACCTAAATGACGTATATTTCATTTGTGTATAACAAGCTAAGTTCGATCTAACGGTTGAAAGATATTAGCTTAAATCTAATCAGGTTTTCATCTAACGGTGAATATTGAATGCTTTGTTACCAAGGTAACTTAGATTGCAAACCCTGATCTGGAGACTATATAAAGGAGAACTCTAGCAACTGGAAAAGGTAATCCCCACACCTCCTGTGTGATACTAGTTGTATAAGATAAAGTCGATTCTCCCTTAACCTTAGGTTTCTACCGAGACCCTGTAGGTTAACGACTTGAAGACTTCATTGGGATTGTGAAGCCAGACCCAACTATTTTCTCTGTAGTTGCGTGATCTGATCTTGCCCGATTCTATCGTATTGAGTATAATTGAAATAATTGACTCTAGATTAATTTCTCTGATAGGCAAGATAAAAGTAATCACTAACATCTTCGTCTCATCGTTTGTGATTCCACAATAGCTAGTTTCGCCATCATACGTTTTAGATTATTGTGAGGTGATTGATAATTCTAGGCTGTTCTTCGGGAATATAAGTCTGGGTTATCGATTAGTTCCTGTTCACCTTGATTTATTAAAAGACGGAACAAAACTCGTAGGTATTTCTGTGGGAGACAGATTTATCTATTCTTGTAGACTTTTTTGTGTGAGAATGATTTGTTTATTAAAGTCTTCGACTTTGGTTCGTAGCAACTCTTAGTTGTGGGTGAGATCAGCTAAGGGAATCAAGTGCGTAGTATCCTGCTGGGATCAGAGACGTAAGGAGCGCAACTGTACCTTGGATTAGTGTGAGATTGATTGGGGTTCAACTACAGTCCAGACCAAAGTTAGTTTGTAGTAGGCTAGTATCTGTAGCGGCTTAATACAGTGTGTGTTCAATCTGGACTAGGTCCCGGGGTTTTTCTGCATTTGCGGTTTCCTCGTTAACAAAACTTCTGGTGTCTGTGTTATTTCTTTTCCGCATTATATTTTGTTATATAATTGAAATATCACAGATTGTGCGTTGAATCAATCAATTGGGAAATCCGACCTTTGGTTGTTGATTGAAATTGATTGATACTTGAACATTGGTCTTTGGTACCGTTCAAGTTAATTTCTCTTGTATTCAATTAGACTCGCAGATTTCTATTTGCTTGAGTAAGGATTGAATCGAGAAATTGAGATATAACTCTTTGATATACTTTTTATTAAGATTGAGTCTGACTGTCTAGTTGATTCTCTTAAAAGTATATTGGAGTTAGTCCATACAGATTGCTAAGCGAATTATTGTGTGAGGTTGTTGTACCCCCACTTTTTCATGCGTAACAAAAGCTGTTTGTCGACATATAGCTACTCCGTTACGTGTACTGAGTACATGTATCACGGCTTCAGACCTTAACAGTTTTCCAGTTTGTAAGACTGATATGTATACTGTCTTATATCCGAATTTACATTAGTTCTATATTTATCTCTAAATCAATTCGAAACATTCCCAAATAACATCAATGACCACATATCACTGTTTCAAGCTATTTTCGAATGATAATTCTTGAATCATGATTTTGATTGCGAACAATAATTTGTTCTTAACCGAAATTCATCATGCATGAACAAATGTTCATTAAGCTTAGTCATATTCCGAGAACTAATTACAAGATAAGCTTGACTTGAAATTCTTGATATGCTTATGATAGTCTAATTAGTTATGCGACAACGTCTCATAGATAGAAAGATGAATAATCTTGATATGCTTCGGTTGATCTTTGCCTTCAAACGGTAGAACGCAATGATGACTGATTTGATGTCCGTTTCTCAACTACACTTCTATCCTAATCCAAGACTAGACTAATTGTAGACTAGAAATCAAGATATAGTTTTGACAACTAAATTTGACAACAAGCTTGAGATAGCAACACTTGTGAGTTCGACCGAGCAATGCTCTAACACTATTCAACTCCTTCTTTTCCACCTTCCTAGTCACCTTCCTCCATTCTAAACCCCATATCTGGGGAATTGTGAACCCCGCCTGAACTGAATGTGAATCTAAACCCAGATGTGTGGTTTAGATTAGGGGGGGGGGGGGGTGAGTAGGGAGGTGGAAAAGAGGGACTTAAATAGCATTTTCGATTTAAAATCTAAAAGGATAAGGTTTATGATTTTAATAATAAGGGTAACTTAGTATTTTTACCTAGTTTAGACACCTCTTATCCCTTAGTCTATAGAATCTAGATGGGTGAAGAAAATTATAGGCTCCAAATAGATACAAAAGAAAAAAACAAAACTGTAGAAAAAAACATATAATGGTGTTGGGTGCGTATTCCCTCTCATATACAATTCTATACTCCCTCAGTCCCAAATTAGATGACCTAGTAGTAGTTTGCACAATTCTTAGGGCAAGAAGGAAAAAAGAGAAATTTTAAGTGTTTTTTTACAATTAATGAGGCTCGCTGGTAGGCTAGCACAACAACCTGTTCAATTAATGTAGTAGTACGCCGTTGGAGCTTAGCTTGTTAGGCTTCCAACTAGTTTGATGTAATATTCGTTATCCATTAATATAAAAATATTTTCTACAATTATCTCTCAAACTATCCAACGGATATTCGTAAACTTTATACTATTGGAAAGCATTTTAAAACACCTACGTAACGAATATAAACATGACTATCAAATTACTGTATCCATATTTCTTATACTAGTAATAATCAATTAAAAGAGTAATTTTAGAAATATTCCATTGTTTGATGATATATGTCATCCATTTTGGGACAAAATTTAAAACTAACTAGGTTATCTAATTTGGGAAGAAGGGAGAAACTTTTTCTTTTCTCTCACACACGCATACGCCCTACTTATTCTTGAGAGCATGCAAGAACTTAATACTTGGCTTAATGTTTTTAATAACAAAAGATTTATAAATCATGATTTTAGATCATAATTAAGCATCTTAATGGCAACTATTTTTCTAACCAAGTTGTGGGGGTGTTTGAGGAGGGTTGATATACGACTCAACTTAGATCGGAAACTGGTAAACCGCTTAGTTTCTACCGGATCGACGAGAAAAGCTGATCTTGATTTCAAAACCCAATATCATGTTAATATTTAACACCCATCAACCACATAAATTCCCCATGTCGATCTAATGATGAAAGTTACCCATGGATAAGGCTAACTAATATTTAAACAGAAAGTAAACAGAAATTTAGGTCACATGTCATCATATGATTAATCCACGTAATCCACTAAACTTTTTCCCTCCACTTTATCAGAATAGCCACCTCCCGCGCTGTCCCACATCACTACCAAACCCTCCCTTTACCAGAGACTATCACTTGCATTTCTAGGGTTTCTTTTACTTTTCCCTTTTTCCTTTCCTTTGAAAGAAAAATCAAAATTAGGGTTTGATAATAGGTCATGGGTTCTCTCGCCGTAACGGGCGAGGAGATGTTACAGATGAGTTTCGATGATTTTCAGAAACAAACTACTCTGATGACAAATTGTACTCTACTATGGAAGGAATTATCTGACCATTTTAATACATTAGAACAAGATCTTAAGAAGAAATCTGAAGCTATTCAAGAGAAAATTCAGTCTTTAGCTAATGAAACTAAAGAAACTTTAGATGTTCTTACCGAAAGAGAAGTTACGATTGAAGGAAATGTTAAGATCGAAATTGGTAAAGTTGAAAAACGTAAAGAGGCGGCGTTGTTCGCTTTCGAAAACGAAGACACTCAAGTGTTCGATGATGGAGTTGTGAATTTGTTGGGTAAGTTGAAATATTTTTGCGTGAAGATGGATTTTAGTGGGTTTTGGAAATTTGTGATTGTAAGGAAGAAAGAATTGGATTTACTTCGAGTTCAGATCCCGTTGGCGTTATCTGATTGTATCGATCCAGCCAAATTTGTGTTAGAAGCCATTTCTGAAGTGTTTCCAGTTGATAAGAGACAAGTGAAGAGTGATGAGAAAACAATTGATTTAGGATGGGCTTGTGTTTTGCTTCTTGAATCACTTATACCAGTTGTTGCTGATCCGGTGTTTGGGAATACCAGACCTATGGTGACACCAACTATGAAGAAAAGAGCTCAAAAAATTGCTGATGTTTGGAAACAGAGTTTGGATCAACGTGGGGGTATTGAGAATGTAAAGACTCCGGATGTGCACACGTTTTTGCAGCACTTGGTGACCTTTGGTATCGTTTCCAAGGAAGATGGGATATTTTATCGTAAACTTGTGTTGAGTTCTGCTTGGAGGAAGCAGATGCCTAAGCTTGCTGTTTCTCTTGGTCTTGGTGATAATATGCCTGGTATACTTCTTTATCTGTCTCGATTTAGCTTCTGTCAATTGCTAATGTTATGCTTAAAAATATGGTGGCCTGAGCAATTTAAATTGGAAACCTGAGACACAAGAATAAGTATACTCAATTCGGATCGCTAACTGTTGTCTTCTATAGTTTTTCTAATCATTTTATACTCATCCGTTGAGGTTGTGCTTTTGGATGTTCTATCAAATCCTGATTGTCGTGCACGATTGAATTGTCCGAATGTCCGAATTATCACTTCATTTAGTTTTCACAGATACTTTATATGTTAAGCCATCAGTCAGATACTCTCACTAATCTGTTACTTATGGGCATATTCTCTTAATTTTAACATGATACATAATTTTTTTTAATTCAGTTTTAAGAAGTGAGAGAATGTTTTGGCGAACCAGACTGAGCATCTTGCCAAATAAACCCTTTTAGACACATTTTGGTTTTCATAAATGAGTTGATATTCAGAATATGCAGTGTTAACTTTATGCAGTTGCTCTAGTGTTTAGGAATAGGTGGCTCAGCTTCTTTACTTTGGTTTGCACGTTATCACTTTTTACGTTGCAGGTTATTGTAAATAAATTCTTAACATTTGTTTTGGGAAAGCTAAATATCCCAAGACATCTAGTCCATTGATCAGCGTAGTGTTTATAGGGTACGCAAGTTGAAGGCGTATGTGGATTCTCTCCTGTGTCCTGTGCTACCACTTCACTTTAAAAAGAAACTAGTCAACTGATGTAGTTTTCATCGCCATACAACAATTTGGGGGGACTTAATTTTTGGTGGATTTAATCATTAAAATGAGAGTTCATAATTTTATACAGCTATCTGTTTTATATAAATGTCGTGTTATTGAATGCTTGATGGATTGCTGCTATTACTCGCAGATATGATTGAAGAATTAATAAGCAAGGGGCAACAGGTTGATGCGGTGCACTTCACTTATGAAGTGGGTCTAGTGGATAAGTTCCCTCCAGTTCCCTTGCTGAAAGCTTATCTGAATGATTCAAAGAAGGCTGCTACTTCTCTAATGGAAGATCCGAACAATGGCAAAGCTGCGGTATGTGTATTTTCTTATTTTCTACTTTTTTAGTCGGCCCTCATTAGCAAGATTTTATCAGAGTTGTTGCAACTAGCTCCGGATTTTGAGTCCTAGGCACTATCTTCTTCTAGAAGAACACAATAATTAGTCTGCAAATGGAGGAACTATATAAAACAAATTTATACAATGGTATGCCATGCTGATATCTGAAGTAGGAAATTTGTTGAGTGTGGCATGTCCATGCTGGTGTTATCAATTTAATGTGATGCTTATCGGCCAAGGAATGCAGCCTTTGAATCAATTGGCCGACTAATCTTTTCACCTATTAAATCATGAACGTATTACATTTCATAGTCATCAACGCTTCAACTGTCGACAAACGTCATCATGGAATAATAAGTGGGCTGCCCATTATTTTCATGGGTTTGTTGACCTTTCACTGATGCAGGTTCTGTTGCTGCTTTTTATGACCTCAAAAAATGTTTGAAGCGCTAACATATCGATCCACATCTTAAGGCTTTACATGTCTCTACTGTGGTTAATATGTTTTAGTTTAATATAAGCCTAAGTAGGTGTGCTGTGCAACTTAATTGAATTTACTCTCGAGAAAATGCTAGTGAAGAACCTTTTTTTTTTTGCAGCACCTAGCTGGGCGCAAAGAACAATCGGCACTCCGAGCTGTCATCAGGTGCATTGAGGAATACAAGCTTGACGCTGAGTTCCCTGCTGAAAGCCTTAAGAAGCGTCTTGAACAACTAGAGAAGACCAAAGTGGAGAAGAAAAAGCCAGTTGTGGTCCCTGCCAATAAGAGAACACGAGCTAACAACAATGGAGGCCCCATGCCTCCTGCCAAGGCTGGTAGACTTACAAATGCTGCTTATGTCTCTTCTTTCCCGGCCAGTTCCACCTCATACATCCGGTCACCAACCCATGTTCCATATCCTGCTGGGGTCCCAACTTACACATATGATAATAGGGCCACTGGTCCTGCCATGTACGGTAGCAGAAGCCCACCTTGCGTCCGAGATCCTTATGGATATTCTCCAGAACACTCTTCCCCTGTCATGATGACTTCTCCGTTCACAGGACCTGCCTTGAGTTATCCAGCATATGGAGGATATGGCAACGGTGTACCAGTGTATCAGCAGACATATTACCGATAAGGAGAAAGGTGTTTGATCATATTTCATGATATCAGAATTTCTTGACTGGATATTATAGCTCGTTCAGGATGGTAACACTGATGATGACCCCAAGAAACTCATTTGATCTGAAGAAAGAAAAAGACTCGAAAAACAGTCTATTTGTAATCTCTAAGTCCTAACCACGAATTTTAGCAAAATGTGGGTGTGTTTGTTGTTGTTGTTGAATGTTTCCCAGGTTATAGTTGGAACTTGTAGCTAATATAGGTCGCTTTGTAAAGTAATCAGTTTAAGTTAATTTTTAACTATGCTGTAGACTAAATGCTAAAGAACTGGAAAACTGGTTTAGTTTGATCTGTAGCTAAGAATCTTGGTGAAGCTTACTGCAATCAAGTCTTGAACCATTCTCTGATTATATTAGGAGCCATTCTCAGCTGTCTCATGCTACTGCAGTTATATATATATATATATATTTTTTTTTTTGCCTTTGTCTGGTGTTTGCAAGATTAAATTCAGTCTTGCTCATAAGAATTTGTCTTCTCGCTGTGTTGCGAAGAATTTGTAAGGCGAGCAAGGGAGTGCAGGAATGGGCAGGCTATTTCCAGAATTTATGTTTCTCGTCAGTTAGGTTAACCTGCCAAGAAAGAGCTTCAAGTAGCCTCGTTCCTGGAAAACCCGAGGGAATCGAGTAAGAATTAAGAAATACTTGCTGAAAGTCATAGCAAGAAATACTCGACCAAGGAGGGTTGATTCATCAGTCTTCTCTCTCTTCAATTGGACATTCTTAGAGAAGGTGTTGTTTCATATAAAGCTTCCCAGGTTCGATTAAGATGTGTGGATTGAGTCTTGGGACCAAACACTTTAACACAGGTTCAAATGTAAAGCAGACAACTTAGAATGGTGTAACTAATGTTTAGTGTTTCTTACATATTGGGAGAATTAGAAGAACTGGTTGGATGGGTATCTGAATCATGTTGTACAACAGGTAATTTTAGTGCTACTAGAAGAAGAAAAGAGAGAATAAGCCTGGAGGTTTCACCAGAAGAAGAAGATTATAAAATGAGCTTTTGGAGGAGCATGAAGTGATAGATCTTCCACTGAATGGGGGGCAATTCACCGGGTCCAATATGCAACCAGTCATTGCTGTTCAGACTAGATAGAATACTGATCACACCTCAATTTGAAAGCATAATATTCCTAACGCCACCCAAACCTTACTTTCAAGAACCATTTCAGATCATTCTGCACTTCTCTTAACTACTTTTTCCATGTACCATCTCTGTTTCTGCAAAAGTGATATTACCGCTTTTGCAGAAATAGAAATGGTGCATCATTTAGAATCGAAGGTTATTGGTTGTCTAACCCAACTTTCTTGCCTAACATGAAACTATGGTGGTATTTTATTGTATTAATGGCACTCAAGCTACATATTAATATCCAAGAAGTTACAGAATCTAAAGTTTTTCTTAAGAAGATGGCTAAAGTAACATATGGAAAAATTAGATAAAAAAAGCAGGAGCTGACAAGCAAGATTGATGGCTTAAATGCAAGGGAAGAAATTGTCTTTTACCTCAATAGAATTTCAATGAAAGAATTTGATGATCAATTGAAGCAGATAATTTTTGACAATGCTAGAAAATGACTGGCAAGATCAAAAGTACAACATCAAAGAAGGAGATGTTAACACCAAGTACTTCCACTTGGAAAATGGTGTACTGTCAACAATTGGTTATTAATGGTGAAGACAACTTCTGTCAAGAATGGGGATGCACAGAAAACCGGACTGACAAAGCAGACCGAAACTGCTTAAACCAGTGCCGAACCAAGCCAAACCAAACATCTAGTGATCGGTGGTATAATATTGATTCTTTGGCTCGGCTTACGATTTGAGTTTCCAAACCGGCCAAGTCGAACCATTTTATGCCCTAGATATATTATTAGATATTTTGTTCTTAACCGTCCAATCTTATAATATATATAAGAAAATTGGTGAAACCCTACTCTTTCTATCTTCTTCTTTCTCCACTCTTATCAGTTACCACCAGCACAGGCACAACGTTCTTCACCAGAATCACCACCTCCATCACCAGGTTCACCAGGACCAACTCCATCAGATTCTTCTTTTTCTTTTACTCTATCACATATTTAAAATTAGAGATTCGGAGGTAAAAATGAATCAAATAAATAACAAGAACGAGTGTATTGTTCGAAGGATCTCTCTATTGTGAACCGTTTTTTATTTCCAATTGCGCCGCCGGTTTAGAACCGATTGGGATCGGTACCGAACCGAACCGACTCAGACCAGTTTAAAATAGAAATGAATGGTGGTTGGCTCGGTGGCCAAATTTGGCTAAACACCGAGCAGTTTACTCAATTAGTACCAAAACACGGTCCAAGTGAAGTTAACCATTTTTTTTATTTTTACCAAAATCACATAGGAAGAGAAGATTTGGCTTGAGAGAGAAATTAAAAAAGAGGAGGTATGGGAAATTATCAGAACTTTCAAAAACAAAAAAAATCAGGGCTTGATGGGTACCCAACGGAGTTTTACAAGCCATGAAACATAGATTAAGACAAAACATAATAAATCATTGAGTTTACTCCAAGTTTATACTAAGGATTCAAACATTTTACACCGCCAATTGTGGCAAACTGAGGAGGTTTCTTAGAAATACCATGTACATAATTGTATAGATACGTTGTAATTGGAACAAATTCAAATCGATTTTTCCAGATCAAATAATTTGATCAACCAACTTGAAGAGTGACAGAAACTAAATTTGAGATGTTCTGGAAATGTGAAGCAGTATGAGTATAAGTTGTTTGAGTATAATTTAAAAGGATTGTGAAGATGTTTGTAAGCTATTATCCAGGGCCGTACCTAGTAGTAAGGCCACATAGGCAGCCGCCTAGGGCCCCGGATGACAGGGCCCCCCATTATTTTATTTTTTTGTATATTTATTAATTGTTGTGTATCTTGCTCATCAGAGGAAACAAAAATGAAATTACCACGGTGTATCGTAATTTTTACAAATTCCTTGAGTTTCTTATCAGTTAGCCAAAGTTTCAACTATTTTGGACCAACAAAACATTTTATCTTTAGCCTCGATTAACTGGCTTTAAAAAAATTGTATTCTCTTGAAGATAGCACTTTAAAGGCATCATGTACCAAGCTTCAATACTAAACCATGACATGGGTTCCGATATTGATGGGCATAAGTTGTATGTCGAAATGAAAGTTCTAAAGAGTTATTTGCCAGAAGAAACTACGAGGGTAATTGAAGTGTTGCATTTCATGAAAAATACGGAAGGTCGTTGATGTGATTTTATGTTGTTGTAAAAAGTGATAAGTAGAGTTCGTTCAACTCGGACTTGTGAAGACTCGATTCTAGACTTATATTCCAATTAAAATAGCAAATAAACAAAGGTGATATCAATATTACGAGAGACTGGGACTTAGGATTCCACCAAACTTCACAATCAATTGGTTCATAACAATACTAGCTCTTTTATAGACTCTATTCCTTTGTCAAAAGTAGATTTTATAAAGCATTAGATGTAAATCATAAGCATAGTGCATCAAAAGTTCTTAGACTAAGCATACACTATCAAACAAAATCACAAATAATCAATGAAAATCATAAATCGATTGAAAAGCAATGCAAAAAGTCATAAGAATCAATTATAATTACCATCAATTGTGAAACATGGCTTCCCCCGTCATCCCAGTGTTGGGGTTTAGCTCCTCATGGTAAAAACATGCTCAAAAGATTGATTCATAGCTCAAAAAGTGTTTTTATTGAAGAGAAATAATAATACAGCGAATCTGCAACGCTTTTTTGGCGTTACAGAAATCACCGTTACAATGAAGTGTTGTTAATAAACGATAAATCGGTTTTGCTGTTGAAGAACGACACTCGTCTGCGACTGTTCCGTGTGGGTCAATGTTCTTCGTGTTCTTCAGCAGCAGCAGCAGCAGAACCCGGTTTCCTGCACCTTTGATTTCTCGGCTCTGTCGTGTTCTAAACTTTCCCTAACTTTCGACACCCCTTCCATATGACCCAACCAATCTATTTATATCAAAAAGAGCGATTAAATCTCTCCAAAATCTTCAAAAATCTCTTCCTTTCTCTTCACGGCAAAGTTGCGGCAATTTCTTGTTTTAGAATTTATACGCGTTTCTGAGCTTTCCTTTTGATTCTAAACTCTTCCTTAAATAGATACCAATCTTTGGGAAGGTTTATAGCACTTTAATCTCTCTAAAATTTCCTAAAATCGGTCACTGATGTAATTTTGAAGTTGTAGTAAAAATGATTCGAACTCTAAGATTTGTGAAGATTCGAGTTTTTAAATTTAATAAAAATATATACAAAAATATTACAAAT